>CAUYRH010074860.1:0-30079 GCA_963574655.1 Perodicticus potto
TCAGCCATAAAAAAATGGAGACTTTACAGCCTTTGTATTAACCTGGATGGAAGTGGAACACATTATTCTTAGTAAAGCATCACTAGAATGGATAAGCATGAATCCTATGTACTCAATTTTGATATGAGGACAATTAATGACAATTAAGGACACAGTGGGGGTGAGGAAAGGGGAGAGCAGAGAGAGAAAGAATGAGGGAGAGGTGGGGAAAGGGAGAGCAGAGAGAGGGAAGGAGTGAGGAGGTGGGGTCTTGGTGTGTGCCACACCTTTTGGGGGCAAAACACGGTTGTAAGAGGGACTTTACCTAACAAATGCAATCAGTGTAATCTGGCTTCTTGTACCCTCATTGAATTCCCAACAATAAAAAAAATAAAAATAAAAATAAATAATTTCAGGTCAGGATACTCTCTGAATCATAGGAGGCAGGTAAGTTGGTGTCATTTTTTTTTTTTTTAGCTCTACAAAGAGTACTGTCTCATCCTTCTGAATATTACTGATTCGCTGACATTTCTGAGTCATTAATTAGAGTCCTTGCCTTCTTCGATAATAAAAATAGGATGGAAAATAAAGAACATATAATAACAGTATAGAATACATCAATTTATATGCCACTTACTATAATCCAGGCACTGTTCTAAACGTGTTTAAACATGTTAATCGTTAGCACAGTGACCATTTCTGTTATAATAACTTATATCAATTCTAATGATATCTAATAATGCTCCATTTATCAATTTATTGCCTCTCAGCTCCAAATTTATCCTTCATTCTCTATTCAATAAAATAGAGTTGAAACCCTTTAGGTGTTTTTTCTTTGCAAAATAGTAAAACATTAAGCTTTGTCACCTTTAGTGGTCACTGGGGGGACACCGAGGAGGAAGGGCTGTTTCTCTTCCTGAGTCTGGTGCTCTCCGCTGTCCAGGGTCTGTACTGAGGATGCCTTCTCTGGCTTCCAGCTCTTACTACATGGAGTAGCCAGCAGTCCCAATGGACGAAAGTGTCACCCAACACCCCATCAGATAGCTTCCTAGCCAGCTGGCACTGATCATTCTCCTCATGGAGGGCTTCTCCCTGATACCTTCTCCAGCCACCTTGCAGCAAGCCGATTCTACAGGCTTTCCCTGGGAGCTCCGTCTCAGTCTGAAGGTAATGGCTGTACCTTATTAACTGTCATTGCTGCATTCTGCAGTTATTAGCTCACCAGCTAATCCTCTGTTACCCCATTCTCCTGTTAAAGTTAGTATTCTTCATAGTAAACCTACTTTGTTCAAGTAACTGTGAAGTTTGTCTCCTGCTTGAAGCCTGACTGACAGTGCTTTTACAAGGTAGCAATTAGCAAGACCATTTTATCAACAGAAAACAGACTATGAGAATAACTTTCCCACTATGATATGGCTAATAAAGTGGAACGGCTGAGCTTTGAACTTCATTTTTCTAACTTAACAGCTCAGGTATTTAACCATTTATGACCACATATAATTAAAATGGATTTCCCCTTTATTCTTAGAAGTGTTCCAGTTTGTATCAGAAATTATATTACCATCCTAATTATATTACTCTATTTCTCATTTTGTTTAAATAAGCAATTTTCACATGTTTTTTGCCTCATACTACTATAATCTGATTTTACTATTTGCACTTCTGACACCAAATTTGTGGGTTTTTCTTTTTTTTTTCTCAAACTAATTCTCCAATTCTCCAGAAACCAGCTGGGTGTCCTACAATTTCACTCAATTCTTAACTAACCACCAGGAGTTAGCATCAGATCCCACAAATTGAGGGCTCAGTTCCAGCAGACTTCCCCCCACTTTCAAAGCCAGTCTCAAGTCTTGTGTACCCAGGTTACCCATACTTCCATCTCACTTGGCTGCAACGTCAGGGATTCCCAGAACACTGTTTCAACAATTTGCAAGAATCATTCACAGAGAAATCAAGAAAGCAGTTTACTCACAAATACTGAGTTTTCATAAAGAATACAACTCAGAAACAGACAAATAAAAGAGATGCATATGGCAAAATATGACAGAAAGGGGAGCAGAGTTTTCATGTCCTCTCTGGGCACATCACCTCCCAGCATCAACCCAGACACTCTCAGAACCCCATAGTTTAGGGTTCTTATGGAAGCTTTATTATGTAGGCATGAATGATTAAATCTTTGGCCTTTGGTGATTTGCTCAATCTCTGGAGGTCTTGGGGTGGGGCTGGAAGTTCTAACCCTCTAATCGTGTCTTGGTCTTTCTGGTGATAAGCCCCATCCTGAAACTCTCTGGGCACTACCAGTTATCTCATTAGTAGACAAACTCCAGACATTCCAACTCTTGTGTCAGGAGCCAGAAACTCAGACCAAATATTATTTTAAAAGTTGCTGTTATCACCCTTATCACTCACAAAATTACAAGGGTTTTCGGAGCTTAGTGCCATAAACTGGAGATGAAGACCGATATGTATGTATTTCTTGTTACATACATATGTATGTGTTTTTATTTCAGTCATACTTTGTGCCGCAACTAAGAGTGGAGATCCCGTGTGTGTTGAGTTTCTTGTCCAGTTCCTTAAACTCCCTTCTCTCACATTCTAGCACACACAGAGACGTTAATATGGAGATAACCTCGTTATCAATTCTCATTTATTAAAAAGACAAATCTTCCACATATTTCTGTGCTTTGTCTACTACTAGCAACTAATTACTTATAATACTTACAGCTGATTGCAACACATATGTTGAAAAAGTGGTTAGTCTAACCAATTCACAAAGGGAACAATCTCATATGGAAGGTTCACAATTGCTTTGCATGGAGAGTTGAGTTTAATCTTCCTCTCCCACTGCAAGACCCCATTGCAGTGGTCCCTATATCCCTATACCTATCACTAGAGCCCTCTTTGAGTAAAGTCTGCTTTACCATCTTTATAAAATATATAATTTACTATATACAATATAATATAAAATTACTAACATCCATTAATGTTTTATTAATAAACCAAGTTTATTGTTGGCTTTTGTTTGTTTGTTTGTTTTGGGACAGAGTCTCACGATGTCACCCTCGATAGACTGCCATGGCATCACCACTGACAGCAACGTCCAATTCTTGGGCTTAGGTGATTCTCTTGCCTTAGCCTCTCAAGTAGCTGGGATAACAGGCGCCACCACAATGCCCGGCTATTTTTTTGTTGCAGTTCTCATTGTTGTTTTAGCTGGCCAAGGCCAGGTTCTAACCTACCAGCCTTGGTGTATGTGGCTGACGCCCCAACCACTGTGCTACAGGCACCTAGACAAGTTTATTGCTTTATTAATTTACTTGAAAAGAGTTGGAAAAGAGTTGATTATTCCAAGAGTGTCAAGTTACATCTCGAGCAGTACAATCATTTTGATGCTTTGCCAGTATCAGAACCTCCTGAATACTGACTTTCTATGTGCAAATAGCTCATGTAAAGTAGGGACTCTAGATATCAAGCACATACGTACAATGTGCATCTGACTGACAACATTCTATAGTAAATGAGAAGCAAATTTATCCAGGGATCTTGACTTACTATCTATAGATAAACTGCTCTTTCCCCCCAATAGGCCAGGGACAAAGCTTTCCTCTCAATACACTGAAAATTTCTAAAGCTAGGGCTATAAAATGTAGCTTATTCTCTTGAAGAAATCAGCCTGGGTGAATATTTTATGAGGCAGATCCCCCAGGGCAATTGAAGCAACATCAAAAAATGCACTACTGGGACCAGATCAAACGAAAAAGCTTCTGCACAGTCAAGAACACAGTAAGTAAAGCAAGCAGACAGCCCTCAGAATGGGAGAAGATATTTGCAGGTATGTCTCTGACAAAGGTTTAATAACCAAAATACACAGAGAAATCAAAAGTATTAGCAAGAAAAGAACAAGTGATCCCATCTGAGTGTGGGCAAGGGACCTGAAGAGAAACTTCTCTGAAGAAGACAGGCACATGGCCCACAGACACATGAAAAAACACTCATATCCTTAATCATCAGAGAAATGCAAATCAAAACTACTTTGAGATATCACCTAACTCCAGTAAGATTAGCCTACATCACAAAATCCCAAAACCAGAGATGTTGACATGGATGTGAAGAAAAGGGAACACTTCTACATTGCTGGTGGCAATGCAAACTAATACATTCCTTTTGGAAAGATGTTTGGAGAACACTTAGAGTTCTAAAAATAGACCTGACATTGGATCCTGTAATTCCTCTACTAGGTATATCTCAGGAAGACCAAAAATCACATTATAATGAAGATATATGTACCAGAATGTTTATTGCAACCCAATTCATAATTGCTAAGTCATGGAAGAAGCCCAAGTGCCCATCAACCCATGAATGGATGAATAAATTGTAGTATATGTACACCATGGAATATTACGCAGCCTTGAAGAAAGATGGAGACTTTACCTCTTACATGTTTACATGGATGGAGCTGGAACATATTCTTCTTAGCAAAGTATCTCAAGAATGGAAGAAAAAATATCCAATGTACTCAGTCTTACTATGAAACCAATTTACAGCTTTCTCATGAAAGCTATAACCCAATTATACCCCAAGAAGAAGGGAAAAGGGGCACGGGAGTGGAGGGGAGGGGAGAGGATGGGTGAAGGGAGAGTAATTGGTGGGACCACACCTATGGTGCATCTCACAAGGGTACATGTGAAATTTATTAAGTGTAGAATATAATTGTCTTAACACAATAACTAAGAAAATGCCATGAAGGCTATGTTAACTAGTTTGAGGAAAACATTTCAAATTGTATATAAAACCAGCACATTGTACCTCATGATTGCATTAATGAACACAGTTATGATTTAATAAAAATATAAATATAAATATAAAATGTAGTTTATTCTAGCTTTTACATCTGATGACAAATTTGAACACCAATAAGGTTGCATTGGTGACCTCCTCCCTAAAGTTTAGAAACTGAAAGACTCAGGAGAGCAACTGGTAGAGTCATTTGGGAATAAGAGGGTGTGGCAGAGTAGATATTAATAACAAAATAAATAAATTTATCAAGTAGATAAATGCATACTGTTTCTTTATACAAGCATCATCTATAGTTACTCATTCGTATGCTTCTGTCAATATCATGCAGTCTAAGTATCTATAACGTGCAAGGCATTGATGATTTCAGACTCCTGTTTGGCCTTAGGAAAGCACTTTGACAATCCAACTTTGTCATCTTAAGGACTGTATAATCCACATGTTTGAGTGGAGACAAAAAAAACTTGCACCAGGCCTTGATTCATCAAGAGTCTGTCCTCAGACTAGCAGCTGTGACCTGTCACTCTCCGAGGTTTTGCCACAGGCTTCTTAACAGAGCTTTGGGTTACATTAGCCATGACATCAGCTTGCTGCATACCAGAGGGGCCCGCCTCCCGTAAGATATTTAATATCTATCACAGAGGCACCAAATGCCTGAAAGCAAAAGAATACTAATGAATTCTGTAGAATCAGGTTTAGGAAAGATTACTGAAAGTGTTTACAGAAAGCTTAAAGTCGATGTTATACTACTAACTGCTTACCTGGGTCTCATTTCATGTTTCCAGAAATGAAATATTGTTCGTGAGATTATTTGGTATCATTTGACAATTTGGATTCTCTCCAGATACTGCAGATATGATAGATATTCTCTATTCTTTTTTAAAATCACAAAACAGTTAACTTGAATACTTAGCAATGTATTTTTAGTTCTCAAGGTCTTAATCCAGTTCACAGCTGGATTATGTATTTAAAAAATACTTTGCATGTTTCCCTTAGTGAATGTTTGTGCTGATTGCAATGTAGTTGTTTACTTCTGTGATTATACAACTTCATTTTAGTAATAGATGTTTTTGAACATGGGGTCATAATATACCCATAATAAAAATAAATATGACTACAGTGACAATATGTTATTCGTACCTTTTAGAGATATTTGTTTCTGGTGGAGTGTTTACTCATAGAGATCTTTGCATATTGAGAGCTATTATTTCTGCAAATTACAATCAATAATTTTTTAAGAGAAAATCATGTTATAGACTAAATAAGTGATAATAAATTTAACATTATAACAAGAACTACTGAATTTATTTGAGGAATTTGGAAGATATGAAAATAAAGCCTAGCTGGATTTGATTTTTGAAAAAAATCTACACAATTTTTATCCTTCTGTAAATCAATAGATATTACTTGATTACAGAAGAATTAGGACTAGGGAAGTATGTGTTTTTATTCTGTCACATTTTCACCAAGGTGAAAAGAGGGTCATCTCAGGCCATTTTTGACCCTGAAGTCTGATGCTCAGGCAGTACCAGTTTTTGTTGGTTTAATGATTTCAAGGCCAAAGCCAGTCCTGGACACTCCTTGCCTTTTAGCTAGTAGTTAGTTGCATGAAGGGACAAAGGGAAATTTTCAAAGTGTATAATGTTACTAGCATTAGTATGGGGCTGGTAAGTTCTAAGCTGTGACTACTTAAGCTATTAAAAAGGCTAAAAAGAGCAACAAGCAATCATTAAGTAATAAAAAAAAAAAAAAAAAAAAAAAAAAAAAAAAACTTTCAGCAATTACTGGTCCCAAAGCCTTGGCTGTAACAAGCAAAATACTCGACATCCTATTATATGACTTGTGATCTACCCCCTCCCCCATGAGACATAGATTAATGTTGCAATACCGAGAAGGAACATGTGATTACACCAGATTTTACTGTAATACCATTATCGATTTGTTGCCATAATAACCTAGAATACACATTGCTTTACTTCAGTAAGTTTTTATTTTTCCACATTTCCCTCTAGAGATTTGAGAGCCTATATGTCTATAAAATTACAGCCTTGATTCTGTAATGAAAAAACCTTTCTATTGTTCTGAGTTTTTAATCTGCCTATACACGTAGGCATAAACTCTCATGATAATAGAATATACCCCTAGTACCATAAATTTTTGGACACTGGGCTCCTGTCTCAGGCGTCTCTTAATACTTAAGGTATATCAAGATGTGTTGTGTTTCTTTCCTCATCTTAGTCATTTTCATGTGTGGGATGAAATGGATTCTGCAGTATTATAGACTTCAAGCTCAAATATCCAGAAAGCAATGAGGCCATCCTCCCTCACACTAACTCACTTTAAAATATAAAACATCTTTCAGTTAGTCTTATTCAAACAAAACAAAAAAGCTTTCAGCTTTTTAGAGCTTTCTATGTTACCATCTGTGATTGCCATTTAAAGAATCTATCTCCTTCTCACATTTTACTTGTTCCTGTGCAAATACTAATATTTTGTTATACAATCAAATTTCATCACAAGTGACTGCTTACTATGTGGATTCATATGGCTTCTGAAATACTACAGTTTATGTACTAGGAACCTTTGTAACACAAATGTAATGCTCTGTCTGTTCTTCTACTCTCTGCTTTCACTCTCTTCCTAGACCGCATCATCTGTCCATGTGGCTTTACATACTACCTACACGGGGATAGTTTCCAAATCTGGATCTCAAATCTCTTGCCTCTTGTCTCCTATATCAACTGTCTGGTTGATGTCAGGTGTCTCAAAGGTATTTCAAACCTCACATATCCAAAGGGTAACTTTCAGTCCTCCTATTCAGACCTACTCCTCTTCCCCTTGTCAATGGCTGTCATCATTATTTACCCAGTTGTCTATGCCAGAAGCTGGGAGCTCCCTTTGGTTTTTCCATTCTCATCCCCCACATCTAATCCAGTAGCAAGTTCAAAATGTACTCTAACTCCACCCTCTTTGCTGCATACTTACTCCCACCTCCCCTGCCCTGGGCATCACGTCCCAGCTGCTCTCCTAGCACCCACCAAGGTGTCTTCTTACCCTTTCCTCACATACCAAAGGAGTCCTCTGAAACATCATTCAGGTCATGTCACATCCTACTTTTACATAGCATGAAATTGAAAACCTTGGTATGACATTGAAAATCAAATCTAAACTTCTTATTCTGGTTTACATAGCCTGGCTTCTACCCACCCTGGAAACATCATCATTTCCTAATGTCTTCTTGCCACCAAAAAAGCACCAGCCCCACGTTTCTTCCCACCTCGGAGACTGTGTGTCCTGTCCTCTTCCCCTGCTTTGAATGCTCTTTGAATTCCTAGCTCCTTTTCACCCTCAAGATCTAGCTTTAATGTTACCTGACCACCTGATTTAAATACGATCCCCATGCCCCTGCATCAATACCATTGTTTTCTTTCACAGCCTCACCCTCTATTTCCTTATCTAATTTTATCGACATTTCAATTTCGTATCTTTCTCTCTGGGCTGAAAGCTCCATTAGGGCAGGAATATTGTTTACCTTGTTTACAACCCCAGAGCCTGTCGGTGTCAGTCATGCAGGAAATGACTAATAAACAAGCAACCAGACTGCTATTACCTTGGTTGTCACTTATTGCACTCATGTCCATCACTGCATGTTCACTTCTGTTCTCATCATCTGCTTTACTTTCTTTATTAAAAATAAACATTTAAAGGTAATCTGAGTTGTATTACTTTATTACTGCTGACTTAAATTCAAAAATAATAAAGGTGTTACTACTTCACACAACTTCTAAGAATCTGAATTATTCATAACCTAGTTCTTTTCTTCACAAACCAAGTGTATTAGTTTGTGTTCAGTGACAAATGACCATAAAACATCAGTAACTTAATACGGTAGTTTCCACTCTTGTTTCGTATCCCAGGTGTATATCAGCAGGGGACTCTGTTCCATGTCATCACTCAGGAAGCAAATGGACGAACAGAGGTCTTACCTTCTCATAAATGCACTGTGGATCTTGGGCTTGTCTCAGTTTTAGCAGAAGAGAAAATAAACATTAAAAATTGCACATACACTTTCCTTAACCCAGAAGCAGCGCACTACCTCTGCTGACCTTTCTTTCACCAGCACCAGTGGCATGGCCCTGTCTAAATGCAAGGACCAGAAAGCAAAAAATTCAGGGAGTATTCCTTTCTCTGCCACTCCCATTATGCCTTCCAAGTGTAGGACTCATAATCTTAAAGTTTTTAGAATTCTTTGCTTCTCTCTCACCCACTAAGAATGTGTGTATATGTGTACAGATTGTTCAGCTTAAATGTATAGCACTTATTTGTAATGTAATTCAATTCAGAAGTGTTTTACTATAGACACCAGCAGTTTACCTGCACGATGCACGTGAAACAAAACTTTGAAAGATCATATGTTCTTCCAGATTGTATAAACTAAAGGCAATAGTGTAACAATGGTTGGAAAAGTAGAAAGAAAATGAAAAATTTCTTTATTCATCCATAAAAATAAATGCTATCTGAAGTGCAATTTGTTCTTTCAATCTGACAAAAACATACACGTAAAACTATAAAATAAAAAATCCCTATGGATCCCATTGCTCTCTAGATCAAGAACATTTCACTGTAACTAAGTCTTCCATCACTTAATAATACCTTATCTGCTCTACTCTTTCAAAAACAAATATTTATTTTCACTAAAGACTTGGCTGAGCACTAGCAGTGGAGAAATGAATACTATATGGTCCCTGACATCAAGAAATCCACGTAATGAGGGAGGACTGACACGTAAATAGTTAAATATGGTGTGACAATGCTCACAACAAAAGTTTCTTTAGGTGTTGTAGAAACAGAGAAGAGAGTTAGGGAGGGTTTCATAAAAGCGATAACATTTAATTAGAACCTTAAAGAATGATTTGGCAGGATAGAGGAGGGAACCAGTACAAATCGCGAGATTATGTTACAGAAATGAGCTTTTGCCCAGTTATAACTCAAATCAATACAAATCCCACAACATATCTGTCATCAGGCCCTAGCAGGGGAGGACCCCAAAGAAATCTTGGCAGCCCTGATGTGGGAAGTTTATTAGATATACAAAAATGTTGAAAGTACTCTTAAGAAGAACATAGCACATTTATACTCACAGGGAATAAAAGAGCATGGTGGATGTTGGAGTGATAAACACCAAAAGGCTTTAGAAATACAAACCTCTCACACATTGCTAGTGGCAAAGCAAAAAAAAAAAAAAAAAACCATTCCTATGGAGAAGATTTGGCAACCCCTGCAAAAAAATAACATTACACATTGTCTTTTGACTCAGCAATTCCCTTTCTAGGAATCCATACTGACATTGGCAAAATCATGAAGAGACATTATGTGCAAGGCTATTGCAGTACTATTTTTAAAACCAAAAAAATAGAAACAAAACTAACTTCTCATTAACAGAGACTAACTAAAAAACTATGATCTAAGTATAAAAGGTAGACTCCACAGTTATAAAAGGAATGGGGACCTTCTTCACCTACTACTGTGGAGTATCTCCAGCACACATCTCAGTGAAAAACGTTTCTCTAGGAAAAACATAAATATTTAGATTGAATATATGAGTGAATTTGCCTTTTTTTTTTTTTTAGTTAAGCAAATAGTAGCAATTTGATGTGGTTCTACCTAACGTGTATGTGTGAGCTATAAATATATATATATATACATATATATATATATATATTTTTTTTTTTTCAGTTTTTGGCTGGGGCCGGGTTTGAACCAGCCACCTCCCATATATGGGGCCAGCACCCTACTCCTTTGAACCACAGGCGCTGCCCAGTGTGAGCAATATTTTTAAAAGTGAAAAGATAGAATTTTAAAATGATCTCTTCAAGATAGAATGACATACATGCCAGATTTTCCCTGGACAATTCCCATTTCCTCTTGTTTTCAAGGTGCAACTATTCATAGAACTCCTTTTTGCTCATGGAAGGGCCTCATGTAGAACAAAAGAATGTGAACATAAAGGAGGATGGAGGGAAAGAATGTGGAGAGTCCAGGTGGAAATGAAGAAATGAAAGTATAAAGCCAGAAATAGAAGATTGCCTTTTTGGGACATATTTGTTTTGTCATTTCTTTTTTTTTTCTTTTTTTTTTGAGAGAGAGAGAGAGTCTCACTTTGTTGCCCTTGGAAGGGTGCTGTCTCTTTTTTTTTTTTGAGACAGAGCCTCAAGCTGTCACCTTGGATAGAGTGCAGTGGCATCACAGCTCACAGCAACCTCCAATTCCTGGGCTCAAGCGAGTCTCTTGCCTCCACCTCCCAAGTAGCTGGGACTACAGGTGCCTGCCACAATGCCCAGCCATTTTTTGGTTGCAACTGTCATTGTTGTTTGGCAGGTCGGGCTGGATTCGAACCTGCCAGCTCAGGTGTACGTGGCTGGCGCATTAGCCCATTGAGCCACAGGCGCTGAGCCTGTTTTGTCATTTTAACTTTGAAAATGTAGAACTATTTTAAATAATTAAGAAAATTAATTTTAAAAGCATCTCCTAAAAATCATAATTGAAACAAAATAAATAAATCTAAGTGTTTATTAGTTGGTAGCATAACAATATGGAAAGTATTTAGAATACCATAAAAGCACAATGATTTGACTATCGTTTCCTAGTAGGACAAATAAAAAACACCCTACAAACATGTCTTAAAATGTTTTTATGCATTATCTTATTGTCGGTACTGCTATTATTCTAGACAGCTTTGTGTGTGGTCTAAAATAAAGCAAATGAGTAATTGTATTAGTGTCATGAACAATCAAGATTTTTATCATAAGAGGAAAAGAAGATAAAGATATTAAGATCAACAGATTGAATAAATAGTCAATAGCCCTGAATTGCAATTAAAGGCATCTGTATAAATTCAGATGAGTGATATCTTCAAAGCAAACAAAAAACGTATTTCCTACTTGTCCACTGAAAATGTCTAGAAATGATGACCAATTAAGTAGCTATCAGCACCTAGAATGTCCACATTGTGGTCACTAATATGAATTCTTTCTAAAAGAGCCAGAGATCCTTGGAGAAATAGATGTTTCTGTAGGGTAGAGAAAGTCCAAGATAAGGCTAACAATCATTGTCATACCAGAAAACAAAGAAGCTGTCAAAGTCTACTAGGGTATAGAAAGGACTCAGGAGGCAAGTTAAGTACATTCTCACTGGCCCAAGAGGAAGGGTAACCTAGCACTTATCCTACTTTTCTGTAATTAACTATACCTCAAGATAAGCAATTATGTCATAGTGGGAAACTTCTCTTTATGGAAATGCTCCTTAAAAACTATGAAATGTTTTTACAATTACACTATTGCTATTTTGCAATTCCAAATGAGTTAATGGATCTAGAAAATGACTATCAATAGCTAAGAATATAAAAGAAATTGCAATTAGGTAACTCCTGAGTAAGTTCAGCCACCACCTCGGAAGCAGTCTGATAATGCATTTAGATCCAAAATCAATACACAGGAAACACAGAGACCCAACAAACATGCAATCAGCAAAATCCAGACTGTGGGGAATTCTATAAGAAAACCACCTGGATTTTTCAACAGATAAACAAGTGTATGTTGGTGGGCAGGAGGAGAGAAATGGAATTTATAGGTTTAAAGAGATCAAAGACATACCCAACAAGTGCAAATATGGACTTATCTGGCTCTTTATTCAAACAAAATGTAAAGAACAAAAAATGAGTCGTAAGATGATAATGAGAGAAATGTGAATACTAACTTGATATTTAATTATTGAATTACTGTTCATTTTTAAGGTGTGATAATATTTTGATTACTTTTTAAAAAGAGTCCTGAATATTTTCCATTGCTAGAACAAATGCAGTGATCTAAATAACTTCTTTCCTAAGACGATTTAAATGAAATGACAATGTCCTTATATTGCTATATAAGGACACTGCTCCCAGAAAGCTTTCTCCAACTTCCAACATCACTTCCAATATTCAGCACGGTCTGATCTTCATCATATGCATTATAGTTACAACATATTACTATAGGCATGATGTTTTGAAAAAAGAAACCAGAAAGAAGGTGAACAAATACCTCGGATAGCCTATGGGCAGTCCCGAGGGGTCCCAGGAAGCCGGTTTTTCTTCTACATGGGGTGAAGCACACTCTCATTATGCTCTTGGCCTTGCCTCACTCTCCCTCCCTGCAGAATCTCACCTCCACAGTCAGACCCAGAAGGGCTGATGCCAAAACCAAGGCCTCCCTCTGGGCTGACCATGAGCAGTGGGTGGCTGTGGTGTCACCCTGCAAAAACAGGCAGTCCCCAAGTTACAACCATCTTATATATGGATGACTCGCACTTACAAATGGAGGCCATCACAGGTAAATGTACCTGTTCCCACTTACATATAAATTCACCTTGACAAGCCTACAGGAGCTACCTTGTTCATAACCCAGGGACTGCCCATAACTTCTAGAGGAAATTTCAGAATATCTGAAAGGAGACCAGAGACTGCCGATGGGAACGCAGGAAAATCAGTCCACATACCAGAAGGGAGCAGTAACAACAGGATGAGAGTGGGAACAGGTGCTGAGAAACTAAGTTTAGCTGAGTAATAAGAATGGAATCCAGGTTAAAGATAGAGTCTGGAGAGACAGATGGAAGAACTGAGCAGTAAGTGGTGCCGAGAAATGAGAGTAGGACCAGTGTCAGAACCAGAACCAAGAGAAACACAGAATCAAATTTCTGAAGCAACAGAGATTAAAATCTTAAAGGCTTGGTTTGTTTATTTTTCTTTTTTGTTTAATACTGTTTTTTTTTTAATTTCCAAATATTAGGAGGTACATATCTTTTGTTTACATACCTTGTTTCTGTACAGATTGAGTCAAAGTTCTAAGTGTGCCCTTCACCCAGTTAGTGTGTGCTGTACCCAGTAGGTGTAAATTTACCCATCTCCACATCCCCCAGGTTGATTTTCATTAAGATTTACTTCCATATGTGCAGGTAAGCGTTGATTAATTTGTTCCAACTTGATATTGAGTACAAGCATTTTTTTTCTTCATTCTTGTGATGTTTTACTTAAAAGAATGGTTTCCAGTTTCATTCAGATTGCCACAAAAGATAGTGGATTGCCATATTTTACGGATGAGTAGTACTCCATAGTATGCTTATTTTATTGATCCATTTATGTATTAGGTACTTGGGTTATTTCCATGTCTTGGCAATTGTGAACTGTGCTGCTATAAACATTCGAGTGTTGGCGTCCTTTTTGTAAAATGACTTTTTTCCTTTGGGAATATTCCCAGAGGAGAGATTGCAAGATCAAATGGTAGGTCTAGGCTCAGCACCCGTAGCTCAGTGGTTAGGGTGCTAACCACATACACCAGTGCTGGCGGGTTTGAATCCGGCCCAGGCCTGCCAAACAACAATGATGACTACAACAAAAAAATAGCCAGGAGTTGTGGCAGGTGGCTGTAGTCCCAGCTACTTGGGAGGCTGAGGCAAGACAATCCCTTAAACCCAAGAGTTTGAAGTTGCTGTGAGCTGTGACTCCACGGCAGTCTACCAAGGGTGATATAGTGAGACTCTGACTCAAAAAAAAAAAAAGGTAGGTCTACTTTTAGTTCTTTGAGGTATCTCCATACAGCTTTCCATAGAGGTTGTACTAGTCTGCAGTCCCACCAACAATGTATATGAGTCCCTTTCTCTCCACATCCACACAAGCACCTGATACTTGGGGACATTCTAACAAGATTCATTTTCATTATAGATTTGTCTTGATGAAAACTTCCCTACACACACAGGCAAGCATCAGTCAGAAGCTTTTATTTAAAACTTTACACACTTTAGAAGAACTTTGGTTTGAGGTAGCCAAAATATTTTACATTGTTCACTACACACAATTGCATGTTGTTAATTACACACATTGGCTGTAGACAACTTAACACAGATTCTGGGTCTGTGTATGTTTAGGAAAGGATTGAATTAAATTAAGGTTAAGCCTTTCAGTACAGTGCTCTTTAAAGATTAGCTTTAAAATAATAGCAGCTTAATTAATGTTGCACCTTGTGTTTGCAAATTATATTTTATCAAAAGATGTAACTAATTCCTGCCATTTTCACTCCTTTGAGGTCTCTAAACTAATTCTCCCTTGCCGACTCTCTTGACATGACCTTAGTTTAAATTAGTAGTGCTCTCAGAATGTGATCCAGATGCCAGACCCCAAGACCCTTTCAGGGAGTCTACACTGGGTCTAAAACTATTGTCATGATATTATTATATCATTTTCCCAATACATGTTGATTCTTTCTCAAATATTCAGCAGAATTTTTCAGCACCTATATAATGTGATGATCTCACTCTGATGATTAATAGAATCATGTTTGTATATTCTTGTGTTTTAAAATTTTCTCACTTTTTGTTTCCATTATGGTAAAGATCAACCTCAGAAGCTCTTTGAGGTCCTCAATAATTTCTAAGAGTGCAAACTAGTACTTTTGGTCATTATGAGTTGTAGCTCTAATTTTTACAATTGCCTTCTGATGTATCCCTGCCTTTTTCTAATTTCTCCCCATGCTCAACACTTGGCATTGCTGCCTGATACTTCTTAGAAGATAAGTGTGGTCATCTGCCAACCGGCAGTGGGAAGGGAGCAGAAATGATACACATAACTCCTGGAAAAGTTGTCTGATACAGAAGCTGATTGCCCTCCACTTCTTCCCTCCTGTCTGCAAGCTGAAAGGTGGGCCAGGGAGTGATAAGCCAGATTCAGCATGTGGCTGAAAATCAACCTCACCTGCTCCAGATTATCTGTCTCACCCTGTGTGTCTGTGTTCTTTCATGGAAAAGATAGTCCATGGGTCCCTTTCGACCAAGCATGTAAGGAGTTGGGCATGACCACAACCAAATACCTGCATGATTTGCATTCCTGAGATAATTATTTTATATATTTCTAAGTTTCGTACAGCAGATTCACATTAATCTGAGGCTGCTATGAACAATCTTTAATTTTTTTTCATTTATTCTTTCATTTGGTATTTATGAAGCATGGTAGGCACTATGGCCAATACTATAGCAACATTTAGTCTCCATTCAATACATCCATCAACACCATAGGGTCCCAAATGAAGGATACGGTGTTGAGAGAGGGAGGCAGAGCAAAGTGACAGGGCACTCAGGGGGTCAGTACCCAGAATCATGATCACACAGATTCTGGGTCTGTCCATAAGTAGCAAGAATTGACTGAGCAACAGGTTTCCCGATTTATTGGAGGGAGACGGGCAAAAAGAAAGTGGGACACCAGTTCTCAGCTTAGTATGTAGATACAGAGCAGAGTCCATGCAGAGGAACACAGGCATGTAACTAAAGTAATATAAACACTTCTTACATCAAGCCTAATGGTTCTAGAACAGGGCAAGAATGAGCATGCAGGAGATGAGGAATTTGACCTCATTCAGGAGCTACACGCGGCTACAAGAGGAGAAATGCTTTTGCGGCTACAGAGGATACGGGTGTTACATTGGAATTAGACATTTCGTAGACATACTTTTCCGCGTGAAAAAGGAACATACTTCCCCAGCCTGTCTTTTTTGTTGTTGTTTAAAATGGAAATGTGGCTCATTTGGGGAATTGACAGTGTTGTCACATTTCTACTAAAAGTAATTTCACATTTTGTATTATTTTTAGCCTGAACCATATAAAATTTTGTTGTTTAAAGTGGTCAGTTACTATCAATTTTTCATGTGGTTCACCTCTAAACTTGTTAATTCATCATATTGTATACCTGTTTTACAATGATTAGTATAATAATTTACACGTTTAAAGTGTGATGATAAGGACTCTGATATTCCATGATGCTAAACAGTGCTAAAGGAGTGATTTTATCTATGGTGAGCTGTTGCTTTACTCTTTCATTCCATTTAGCTTTGTAAGTAAAAACAATATTTTTTTTAAAGGTAGTGATGAAATGAGTAAACTCATTCATGCCTCAGACCAGAGACTGTGTGTGGTTATCAACATCTCCTCCGTGGAAAAGTTTATTAGTTAGGACTTTGGTCAGGAAAACAAAGTCTCTTGGTGTTTTGAACGAGAAGTTGTTTATGATACGGGGTGAGAGGCTCATGCAACTATAGAAAAATGAGAGAATGAAGGCTAGAAAGCCTCTTTTGGGAAATTTGTACATGCAAAAATTGGAGAAAATCTACCCCCAAAGATCTCAGATACCTACATCACCAAAGTGGCTCATACACAGGGATACCCCAAAATGCCAGAAGTGAAATCTGACCTCTGGCATTTGCCAACACCTAGGATCTGTGAAAGCTAAAGAGTAATGGCTTTTCCTTCTTTTCTTCCTTCCTTACAGATCTCACGCAAGGGCCTCTCATTAGTAGACTCTAACCAGAATCCTGCTGGTAAGTGGGGGTGGGGGGTGGGGGTCTGTGGAATGTAGTTTTAGATGTTACACCTCTGTGGCACAGCAGAGAATCTAGAAGAACTTTAGCCTATATTAATGTCATTTTTATTCATTGGGTTATGTATAGGGTTTCTGGAATAGAAGAAATAAGAGCTAAAATCACAGCGAAGGGAAAGAGTGTATAGGTCGACTCCAACCCGTTCTCTCAGTGACTTTTTACACTTTGCTCTCCCAGCTTCTCTAGTTCAACCTCCATTGGGGATAAATGGAGAGGCTGCTAACACCCACAGCTCAAAGGTGGGTATGTGTGTGTGTGTGTACATTTATCCTCTTCCCATAGGATCCACAAAGAAAAGATCTGCAGTTTTTATTAGTGTTCTTTGCCTCTTTCTTCATTCAAGAAATAAAATCATAGCCACAATTTTTTAAAGGGACAGTAGGAATTGTTTGAAAATACACGTTAACTAGGAAAGAGAGTTATCTGGCTTTGAAAGCCATGACATTAAATGCATGCTTTATTCATTAATGCCCACTTAAAATAAAAATTGGTGTGTTATTGTTAATGAAAATCTGATTTTCTATTTGATAAAGATGCCACCAGATTCACTCTCTCAGCTTCTCAGATTGATTATTTAAGAAATCAGTGGCAGAGCTAAGCCATGGGGCTTTCACTACAATTACATCTGATTCCTGGACATTATATTAATGTGGGACTGTTAGTGTAATAATGGCCACAGATGTACTTTTCGTTTATATTGTCATAATAGCATCTATCCACAGAAAGCACCTAATTCGTGATAATGGAAAGTTGGTGTTTTTTAGGTGCGCTTCAAAGCATAATTTTTTATGATTTGACCATAATAGTTCACTACTGTGAAATGGTATCATTTTTTTCAATATGTCAGTGTTAATGCATTTTACAATCTGTTAAGTCTGGTTTGGTGGTCAGTCATTAGAGCTGTAATAGTCAAATGTCTCAGACATTGTCCTTTAGAATATTATTTTTCAAAAGGCATAGATTTGAGGGAAATTATCTGTGAGAATAGTTTAATGTTTATTGGTACTATATAATCGGATAGATTGATATTTGATACAATTTTCAAGATTAAAAAAAGAGAACAGTAAAATTACTTAGGATAAATACCAACACATATGTCTTCCTTCAGATTATTTCTTTTTTTCCTGGATCTAAATACCTACTTAGAGTAATTATAGAAAATACATTTGAAAGAGAAAATTTAAGCTACATATAATCCTACCACCTAGGAAACATTTCCATTTTTTAAATATATCCTTTCTTTTTTTTTTTTATTTATCTGCCTGCAGGGGTAGGTGTGCATATGTGCCTGCACACGTGAGTGAGGGGGGATGTATTTTCTGTTATGAATTCAATTTAGGACATACTATCTCTCATTTACCATCTAAATATAAGAAATTTGTTCCAAATTTAGTGTTGAAAAGATGAAATCTGAAAACAAACTTGTTTTTACTGCTTTATAGGTAACCTACACAGTTTACAGATCTAAATTTCATTGATATGTTAGATTTCATGAATAGATTAAAGGCTGACTGTACGCTTAAGTTAAAAAAACACTTGGTTATAGTGTATAATTCTTTCTGATATTTATGAATTTTGTTTGTTAGTATTTTGTTAAGAATTTTCGTGTCTATATTTGTGAAGGATATGTGACTGTAGTTTGTTTTGTTCCTGTGTTTTCTTTGCTTCATTTGGCATCGTGTTCATACTGACTTCATAGCATGAATTGGCAAGTTTCTTCTGCATGCTAAAAGCGGTTATATAGAATCGAGGTTAACTCTTCTTTAAATGTTTAGTAGAATTCTCCAGTGAAATCTTTATGTCCTGCAAATATATTTTTCAGGAGCTTTTAATTAACAAATTCTATTTCTTCAATGCTTGTACAGCTATTCAGATTACTATTTCATCTTGGTTGAATTTTGGCAGTTGGTGATTCTCAAGAAATCGGTCCAATTCTTCTAAGTTGTTGAAATAATGAGCATACAACTGTTCATCATATTTCCCTATCATCTCTTTAATGACTGCAAGAATTTGTAGCATTTATTTGAAATGAAGTAAATTTTACAACAGTAAATGCACAGATACAAACAGCACAGTTCTATGACTTTTAACAAATAAATACTCATATAACAATCACTCAAATTTTCTTTAAAAAGAGAAAGAATATTTTCATCATTCTTGAAAGTTCCGTGACTGCCTTGGCAGTCAATACTCCCTGTGCCTAAGGAAAACATTGCTGTGATTTCTGTCCCTCTAAAACAACTTTATTATTCCGTGTGCTCTAGGGAAACAGAATCACTAAGATATACAGAGAGATACATAGAGAAGAGGAGGTGAACTATGGGAATTGGTTCACATGGTTGTGAAAGTGAAAAAGTTCCACAATATTCTATCGGCAAGCTGGAAAACCAGAGCAACTGGGGGTATAATTCCATGTGAGTCCAAAGGTCTGCAGACTGAGGAAGCAGGTGGTGTAACTCTTGGTTTAAGGCCAAAGGTCCAAGGAACTGGGGGGCTGCTGGTATAGGTTTGAGGTTTCAAAAACACTCAGTGGTGCTAGTTGCAGAGTCCAAAAGCCAAAGAACCTGGAATTCCAATCTCCACAGGCAGGAGCACATGAGTATCTGAGCTCCTGAAGAAAGAGCACACATGCCCTCCCTCTCTTGTTGTCGTTTTTTTTTTTTTTTTCTTCTATGCAATTCTGCATGGATTGGTGAATGCCTGTCCAGATAGGTGTGGGTGGATCTTAACTCTGCCTACTAATTCAAATGCTAATCTCTTTCCGAGACACTTTCAAAGACAGAAATACAGTGATATGTTGCTTTATGTCAGAGATCTGTTATGAGAAATATGTCTTTAGGCAATTTCATCGTCATGAGATCATAGAGTGTACCTATGCAGATCTGATGGTATAGCCTACTACATACCTAGGCTGTATGGTATGGTGTATTGTTCCTATGCTACATGCCTGCATAGCATGTTACTGTACTGAATAGGTAGGCAATTCTAACACAATAATGAGCATCATGTGTCTAAACATGTCTAAACATAGGAAAAGTACCATGAAAATACAGTATAATAGCTTTTATAAATAGTACACCTGTAAAGGGTACTTACCAAGTATGGAGCTTGCAAGACTGGAAGTTGCCGAGGGTGAGTCAGTCAGTGGGTGGTAGGTAAGTGAACATGAAGACCTAGCACATTACTGTGCAATACTGTAAACTTTGTAAACCCTGTACACCCAGGCCACACCAAATTTATCTTTAAAACTTTCTTTCTTCAATATTTCATTAACTTCAGCTTACTATACTTTTCCTTTGTAAGTTTTTCCATGTTTTGAACTTTTTACCTATGTTGTCCTAGCTTGCATTATACTTTGTTTCTCCCATCCTCTCCTATAAACTTGTTTTTATTTTTATACTTACTAACCTCTTTTGCTAAAAACTAAGATACAAACATAACACATTAGCCTAAGCCTTCACAGGGTCAGAATCATCAATATTACCATCTTTCTCTACCACATCTTCTCCCACTGGAAGGTCTTCAGGGGTAATGACACACGTGGAGCTGTCATGTCCTATGACAACAAAGCCTTCTTCTGGAACACCTCATGAGCACCTGCCTGAGGCTCTTCTTAAGGAGATGTCTCTCTTTTCAGCAATAGGTCCATGATGGTTTTTTCTTTTTTTCATCATAAATATTCTTATAAGCAAATAGTACACAATGAACTTTTTTTTTCTATTAAATGAAAATAATATGGTGTTGAAGTTCATGTTTTCAACTACTTTGAAGAGTTATTGAGGTCTGAAAAATCTTCTACTAAATCCCTCACTGTATATTTTCTTGAGGATCCTTCCTTTTCTTCTGTAATTTCCCATTCTCTTGCCCCTACATCAGCTCTGCCTTCCTGTTCCAGTTCCAACAACTCCTCACTACTAAGTTTCTCAGGAACCAAAAGCTCCTCAATGCCATCCTTCCCCACACCCTGATTAAAGTCATTTGCCATTTCAGCCACAACAAGCTCCTCATTCTTGGCAAATCCAGAGAAGTCAGGGACAAACTTCTTGAATGTCTTCTCCTTAATGCCACTCATGCACTCCTTGGTGACACCATCCTAAACCCAAGCAAATTCCTGGATGCAGTCCTACCTGTAGATGTTGTAATCCTTCCAGAATGGCATCAGGGTCTTCCCAGTGTCTTCCTCAGATGCACCCATAGCCTGGTCAAAGGTCCTCCTCAAGTCATAACCCTTAAAAGATCCTCTAACTCCTTGATCCATCAGTTGGATCCAGAGTTGGTATTTGGAGGGAGGAAACACCACTTTGATATTGGGATAAAGGTCACCAGTAAAAGGAGGGTGTGAAGGAGCATTATTACCAATAAGCAAATTTTTAAAGGTATTTTATCCTCCAAACAGTGTTTCTTCATTCCATTGGCACAGTAATTCAAGAGGGTATATTGGAAGAGGAGCTGGGCTGTGCATGACCTCTTACTGCTCCTGCAGTGCACCAACAGTGTGTGCTTGAAATTCCTGGGTTCTCACTGTGTCAGATCACAAAGGGTTTGGATTTGTAGCCTGCAACATTGCCCCTAACCAAGACTGTTACCCTGTCCTTAAAAGTCTTGAAACTTGGCATTGAACATAGATGAAAGATGTTTCAGGCACCCATTTCCAGAATAGAAGTTTTCATCCATTTTAAAGATTTGCTCTGGCAAGTAATTTTCCTCCACAATCAGCTTATCTAGAGTTTCCAAAAATTCTTCAGCTGCCTTCACATCTGCACTTGCAGACTTACCCTCACTTTCACATTGTGGAATGAATAACAATTCTTGAATCATTTAAGCCATCCTGAGCTAGCAGTAAATTCAACATCTTAGTTGGGTCAGGTCTTTTCTTTCAACTTTGCAAATAAACTTTTGCTTTGGCCATGATCGTCATGGTGCAGAGATCATTACACTTCTGTGTCTGGTCTTCAATCTGGGTCATTAGAAGTTTCTCCATAGGTGATGTAAGCTTTTCTGGAATTTTTGAGTCTTGTTGTCTTCAATAAAAACAGAACCTTTTAATAAAATACATGTATTTAAAAAAAACAGAACCTTTAATAGCCTCTTTCACTTTATCTTTTTTCTTCAAGATTGTAATTCTTGGAGGGCATCTTGGAAGAAAAGTCACACCCGAAAGGAGAGCAACAGCCATCACTGGTTTTTCACCTTAATTACCTTTAATGTTGTTTCCAAATCCATCACTCAGGATAACCTATTATTGTCACCATTACAAAGGGATATTTCATGTTTAGGGCCCTTGATGATCAAAACAACATGAGATTAAATCAAGCACTAGAGAAAATGATAGAATCAAGAGATGCGATAAACATGAAATATATGAGGCTACCACCAGGGTAACAAAACCTATTCTTTTATAAATAGAAGGAGTACCCTCTAAAATAATGATTAAAAGTATAGTATGGTAAATTATTCTATGAGCGTACCAGAACGATGTCACTAGACAATTGAAAATTTCCAGCTCCTTTGTAATCTGATGAGAACACAGTCGTATGTTAGGTCCATTGTTGACTAAATTTTTGTTAGATGATACATGACTGCTATATGGTTATCCCTTAACCCAGCCAAGTTGATGTCTACTTGACCATTCCAAAAGAGGGTGGCAACTATAACCCAGGAGTTAAATCTGGCCTACCATTTGCTTTGTAAGTTGAATTGGGACAAAGTCACACTAATTTGTTAATGTATAAATTACTTCTTTTGTGCCACAGGGCAGAAATGAGCAGTTGAAACACAGATATTATGCCCTGAACTTGGGAAGTCTCTGGATTTCTCACTGCTCCTGTAGAGATCAAGCCTCCTGAGCAATGGAAACTCCCAAAACATTTGTTCTCCACACTTTAAGGGTATATATTTACATTTTAAAGGAAAATGAAACTAGAAGTCATTTGTTGTTATTTCAAGGATTGTAAATTAGGGGCCTTCTTCTTGCACTTTTGTGAAGATTTATTTGTATTCAGAAGATAAGATTTATATCCCTGTCTGAGGGGAGAGGAGGGCAGCCTGTAGCAGTTTCCATATAAGCTTCCACGTTCATAATTCTAAGGTTCCTCTCAATGCAAATTTTAAAATCAAGTTGTCCTCCAACTCTTTCTCACCTTCAAGGTTTTCCAGACTATTCTAAGTCCTTTTCATTTCCATATGAATTTTAGAAACAAGTTGTCGACTTCTCCAAAAATGTCTTCTGGGATTTTGATTGAATCTATAGATAAATTTGGAGATAATTAACATCTAAAAACACTGAACTTCAATTCCCAATTGCCAAAATGTGGAATCTACCCAAGTGCCCACATGAATGGATTAATAGAGTGTGGTATTTGGATACCATGGGCTACTGTTCAGCCATAATAAAGAGGGAGAGTTTACATCTTTTGTATTAACCTGGAAGGAGTTGCAGAACATTCTTCTTAGTAAAGCATCACAAGAATGGAAAAACAAGTATCCAATGTACTCAATACTAACATGAAACCAGTAGACAAATATATGCCCACATAAGAGAAAAACGCAATTAAATTCAAGTAGCGGGGGAGGTGTGTTCACCAAATTAGCACAATGTAAGGGTATATGGCACACCTCCTGGGGAAGGGACATGACTACAACTTGGACTGTACTTAACAAATGCCAAAAATGTAACTTAACATCTGTACCTTCATATTAATCTGAATTTTTTAGAGTATTACCATAGAAAGAATATACAGAACTTTTCCAATCTATGAAAATAATACATCACTTCATTTGCCTAGGTCTTTAATTTCTCTAAGTAACATTAGTAGTTGCCAATGTACAAACTGTAAACTAAATTAAAATCTTTAAATTTGAAATGTGGTGCAGCAGCTCCAGAGAGGCGACCCAGCTGGGCAGGGCAAAGGTGGCATCTGTGCCTAGGGGCAGTTAGAGACCCATTTTGATGTGGAGTCAGAGACTCCACAGCTTGCCCAGAGAGCTTTGATGAGTTAAGTTCCTTTGGCATGAATTTCAGGGTTGGGGCTAAGTAGGTCTCTTGTGTTCTTTGTTTAGGAGGAGCAGAGGAAGAGGAAAGGGGAGGGTTCCTACAAGGGCTGTGTTAAGCCTCCCAACATTCCTGCCTCTTACTAAACGGGCTTATGGGGTGATGGTCAGTCTTCCAAAACTGCTTCAGAATGAATAGGGTGGTAGTTGTCCGCAGTGGGATGAGTCAGGTGTTGGTAGAACTGTGAGAGTTTAAGGTACTTTGGAAGAGGATTTAGGGAGTAGTAGAAATTTGGTGGCCACTGTGGCTGACACCTTTTTTACTCTGTCTTGAAATAAATGAGTACAGCAACTGGCTACACCAAGGGCAATGGTTAATAACAGGCAGATTGCAGTGAAGGGGCCAAGGAGGGTAAGAACCAGCAATCTCATGGGCTGAGAAACTGAGATCTCTCATTTTGAGAATGCAAGTGAGTAGCTTGTTCCCAGAGCTGGGTGATGCCCTCTTGGATCAGACCAGACTTGGTAGTGTAGAAATAGTAGGCACAAACCTGAGGTTCTAGCAGAGATAACACTTGCAGCATGTTATTTTAGGGACCCAGAGTCCTAGTGGGGGGCAGGGCTCCAGTCTGCTTGTGAGTTTTGAGGCCCTTTTAAGTCTGGAGTTTATATCAGATATTGGGGCTGACTGCAAGATGAGTGTCAGTCCTTTGCTAGTATTAAGATTTAAGTTAGCAGAGTCAAAAAGGTTTTAGACAGAAAAAGAGGACTGCAGTTTTATCTTGGCTCTAAGAGATTATTATGTCTTTTGACCTTTAAAATATTCCAGAGGGGAAATTGGTATGCAGGCAAGAGAATGTAGTGAGGTTAGACTTTTTTCCAAAGCTGATGGAGGGAAACCGGTGGGAGAAGAGAAGCCAGGAGGAAGGGGCATGAGGCAGTGGCCAGGCCTGTGAGCATCCTCACCTTCCTGGCTCTGTCACCCTGCCCTGCCCAGGTGCAGCCCATGCCCATGTGGACCATGGCCTGAGGAACACGCCTGGCCTCCCGGGCTGCTGTTGCTGCTGCCACAACTGCAGCCTCATGGTTCCACACCCTGCACCCACAACCCTGCCCGCTCCAAGGCAGGAGTGTGTGGCTGTTGGGCAGGGAAGGAAGCATATGGCAGGGGCATGAAGGGTCTGGTGGGGTGGGGGAGCAGAATTTGCATAGGGAGGGGCAAAAGTAGAGAAAGGGAAGGGGATTTCATTTCATCTGCCATTCTTTGGAGGAAACTATTTGATTCTTTTAAGATATTGAAATTTAAGGTCCCATTTTCCAATGAGAATTGAAGTAGGAGACACCACCGGTGAGTCTCTGTTGAGAGGGTGGGAGGGCCAGCTTCTGTGTCTCAGATGTCTTTCCCCCACCTGGCTGGAAAAGAGGGCATCCCCTGATTTCCAAGACCCCATGTATGGATGAGAGGAGACTTTGAGGTCTCAGAGACTTGAGGTTCCTGAGACCAAAAGGAGAACAAAAAAAGACTGAGAAAAGTCAGGCACCCCCTATTTTCCTCAGACACATGATGTTCCCAGGGCCTCAGCAGCATAAACCAGGGTCACACAGTGGGACTGAAGTGAAGAGTGAAATAAAACTCCCGATTAGGCATAAACGAACAAAGAAATGAGGGAATGTGAGGACAGAGACACGGAGTGAGTGGAGGGAAGTTCAGTTTGAAGGTGTTTAGGGACCTGCTCCCCCTTAAACGGCAGCTGAGGCAAAATCCTCTAGAACAGTAGTTCTCAACCTTCTGAATGCCATGCCCTTTAATACAGTTCCCGTGGGTTGTGACCCACCGGTTGAGAACCGATGCTTTAGAATTCTCCGGCAGGTGGGTCAATGGAGTCAGGTCTGGGCATGATGAGGACCAGGTTCTAAGAAAACTAGGGTGGCCAGGGAGGCTGGCAGTGAGATGAGGCTAGACCACCAACCAGCCACCCAGCAGCGACCAGTCCCTGGTTTTGGCAGCATGTGAAAGATGGTGCGATGGTGCCCAGAGATGAGACCAGGAGTGAGGAGGCTCAGGCTAGGTTTATTGAAATGTGACAGCAACCCACCCAAGCAGGGAAAAGATGGCATCCTCGCCTGGGGTCAGGTAGAGACCCCTTTTATCTGGGGCCATAGGAGCAGAGCAAATTCCACAGCTTGCTGGGAGGGCCTTGGTGGGTTAGGGTCCTTTGGTGCAAATTTCAGGGGTGGGGCTAACTAGGTCCTTTGTGTTCTTTGTTTTAGGGGTGGGGAGGATGTTTTAGGCCTCCTAACACAACTCCTCATCCCAGCAGGTGACCAAATGGACCTCTTGGCCAAGAGGATACACTAAAACTGAGTTGCTAGCCCTGAGAAGAGAGGTCGCACGCACCTCGCCATGCCCTCTCCTTTCTTGGAGGCGTTATTTATAACTCATTAACAGTCCTGAAGCTATGCAACGCAAACATGTAACAAATATGTGTAGCAAACAAATATATGCCACACATCTCTTGAGTGTGGGTATTTGTCTGGTGGCTTCTCTCTAATAGATGACGTCCTTATCTTAAAACTTACAGCATTACAAGCCTTTACACAAAGCTTCACTTCTTAAAGCAATTACAAATCAAGAGTCTTTAAACTCACCTATAACATGTAAGCCCCCACTTTGAGATGTCTCATCTTTTCAGACCAAACCAATGCATGCCTTCTATATATTGATTTACCGCTTTATATTTAATTCCTGTCTCCCTGAAATGAATAAAACCAAGCTGTAACCCAACCACAGCAAGTCCACTCTCTCAAGGCTTCTTGGGCATGGCTCCAGGCCATGGTCCTCAAACCTGGCTCAGAATAAACCTTTTCAAATTATTTTAAAGAGTTTGGTTTCTTTTCCATTTTAAGTCTTACAAACCTGTCAGCAAATTCACTCCAAATTTGATGAGTTGTTTTTCATACTATTGATTTTTCTTCCAAAATTGGTTATGGCTAGAATGCAAAAATACAATTGATTTTTGTCAACCAACCTGCTTAGTTTATGATTAGCTGATCCTAGAACATTGTCCTCTGATTCCTAAGCCAGAAGTCTCTCTGTAACCAAACTGCTATTATGTGAGTGTAGAGCAGCTCTCAAAGTAAATGTCCCACTTCTATTTCAGGCAAGTTATGTTTAGCTACCTTTCCAAAACAGCCCTGTGTCAGGGTGCCTTTCAACAGTGTCCACTCCCTCTGTACTAAAAATCTAGAGTGGGGGTGGGGGAGAAGAAGATGGCTTTTTAAATTCTTGTAATTTGTTTTCTTTATTCTTGGAATTAAAGAAAAAAGGATCCCAGAGTATTTCTACTTATAAGGGAAGGCTTGCAATAACTACAAGAATAATAAGGAAATACCTAATCCTGCAATTTGCTAGTTACAGGTACAGATCAATCCTATAAATTTTCCTCATGGGCACCCTGTGGATTGCTGTTTTCACAAGCCACTGAGGGCTCAGGAGACCAAAAGGAAATGTCCAATTTCTTTAATCACTAGGCCTATTGATGAAATCTGCCTTTTAGAATTTGTTCCTTTAGCCTCAAGTGGTTCCTGAGTGTCCTGGGTGAACAAAGGGGATTTGAATACCAGGACTCAGGATTGGGAACACCTGGAAAAATGTCTGTCTTCAATCTTGCTGGAGGAAAAAGATACAACATTCACATGCACGATACCTTAGGAATTTGGCTACAATTATTTTTTTCCTCTCTATCCCCTTTAAATTTACTTAGCAAGTTGACCACAACTGTGGGCACTCTTTTTCTTTGGGATGCAGCCCACCCCCCCTTTTACTGTCTTCTCTCTCTTTTTCCCCACTATCTTCCCCTCTCGCACTCCTTCTCTCCTTCTAAAAGACAACATACACTTTTATATCCTAATCTTAGTCTAGAGAAATTCTTTTCTTATCCCCCACACAGGACCTACTAAGCTTCCCACTCTAACACCAAGTATGAGTCTCTTGATTTGGCCTCAACAAAATAGACTCCAACTACATCCATAAATCTTACTTTAGCTCAAAAACTTTTCTTTGTGTTTAATTTTTTAATGTACCCTAATTATTGGGTTTCAGCTTTTACAAGCCACCTCTATTTATGGATTCAAAACATATTCAGTCTATATATTTCTGGCATTGGAGTAGGCCCTGATTATAAAGTATCATCAAAAATAGGTTATTTCCTGCTTTCCTGATAATGTTTTGTGAAGGGACTACTATTTTATTTTGAGCATGGTTCAGATTCTTAGTTTCTAATACATGGATCAGAAAAAAGAGAATAAATAAAATACCTATCCCCCCCATAGACACAATGTTTTTTTTCATGAGCAAGTGACTCTGCTGGTTCACACAAGACAAAGTATAGGCTGGTGACTAGTTCCATGCTCACTGTACATTATTTACAAATTCTATCATGGCATGCAATGCAGCATTGGTTTTTAGTATTATTGGGAGTTTTTAATCTCCTTTTAATGATAATTCAGAAGATGTATCAAAACCTACAAGACAGACATATTTTAAGATAGAAGTGGAGATGGCATTTTAATATAATCAATTTATTTTCCTAAATACTGTTCCCAATTTCTCGTACTTTCTTGAGATCATTCATTAGCTTTTATCTTAAGACACTTAAAAAACAGCACTCTATATTTCAAACTGGTTACACTTTTTGAATGATTTTAGAATCATTTTATTTTTATTTTAGTAAATCATAGCTGCGTACATTAGTGGAATCTTGGGGTACAATGTGCTGGTTTCACATACAATCTGAAATCGTTTCATCAAACTGGTTAACACTATGGAACTCATCTATAGCTTTCATATGAAGGCTACAATCCAATTCTAGTACAGGAATATGGGGAAAGGGGCAAGGGAGTGGAGGGAAGGGGAGGGGGGAGGATGACTGGAGGTAGGGTAATCAGTGGGATCACACCTATGGTGCATCTTTGAAGGGTACAGGTGAAACTTACTAAATGTAGAATATAAATAAATGTCTTAGCACAATAACTAAGAAAATTAGCTTTTTATGATGAATAGTTTGGTTTGGACTGTGTTTTGACATTTCACCATTATTCACCCTCTGTGCCAAACACTTGAGATGGTCAAGTGAGATAACAACACTGTATAGGAATGGTTCACCTTTGTGTCGTGACAGCAAAGGAGGGAGAGCTTTGAGGGGATTTTTCCTCTTATGCTTGTTTAATTCATATCGAACCCGTCCATCCACTTTCTTTACCATCGCCGTTTGTTTCAAGTGGTCCAATGTTGTGGGAAGAATGACATCAGATCTTGCTGCTCATTTACTTGGAGGTTGAGATGAATCTGTTTCCTCTATAGAATTCAGCTCATCACTGTCCACTTTGGTCTGCGGACACAAACATGATTCATTTTGAAGATTAAAATTATCCGAAGAGAACTTCGGAAACCATTGACATAATGTGCATTCATTAGCCACAGCCTTTCCCAACACTTCCTTTCTATTTAGAGCTGTCTACACTGCACTTGTTCCACCATGGAACTCATCTTCAAAAATAACACAAACTTTTGACTCAGGTGCCATTTAATAAAAATTGCTCTAAGAAAAGTAAGATGATCAAAGTGAATTTGAAGAAGAAGGATGTACTGTTATAATAAATTTTAAATAAATATATAAATAGTAGAGCAAGAAGTATCAATGTGAAATGTCAGAGTTATCAACCGTCAAACTTAGTACTTAAGAGAATCAGACATTTTATGCTTAATAAGCTAATATTTCTAACAAATTCATTTTTCATAGGAATTATAGGCCATGTATAATAGTATACAAAACAGGACAATTATCCCTGTACTCCTGACA
>CAUYRH010074862.1:0-15328 GCA_963574655.1 Perodicticus potto
TAGAATTCCTTGAGTGATTTCTGGCTGACTATGTCAAATACACAGAAGCACACATAGAAATGAAGATCTTATGGCTTTCTGTTAGATAATTGCACAACTTCGTCTCCCTATCCCGATTGTCCACTGAAAAGCTCAAACTTACGGTCCGCCCCCTACCGCTCTTCACGCCAGGGCGGTAACACCTTACTGGCTGTTCTCCCATCCCGACACCTCCCCTAACCCAACTCACATAAGGTGCCCTTGTCTTTTGTTCCTTCTCTTCTTCTCGTCCTCCTCTCTTCCCTCCCCCTTCTCCCTCCGTGTGTCTTCTCTCTCTCTCCCCTTTCTTCCCCCCCCCGTTTCTCTCTCTCTCTCTCCGCTCCTCTTTAATGCTGCTCTGCAGCTTCCCCCGCCAATAAAGACCTTTCATACAAGCCTTGGTGTTCTGTGAGGTTTATGCCAGTCAAGTGCCCCCCCTTTCAAAAACAATAAAGTAGAAAATTCACATGATTCTAAAAATGCAGAAAAAGAATTAAAGTTTAAACCATGACAATTATTAAATTCTCAGCTCACATGTGACAGAAGAAAATGTCTTCCATCTGAGAAAGGATGCCTATGACAAATGCCAAGTAACATCACACTGATAGCAAACACAGGAAAGTCTCTGCCGAGACCAACAGTGGGGTCGGGATGTCTCCATTCTCCACAAATACCATTGACTTCCTAATGAGGCTCTGACCAACACAGTTAAGACAAGAAGATGAAGATCTGTAAGTATTAGAACAAAGAAAAGAAGCTTTCTCTCTCATGAATGACATGATTGTGCATGTAAGACCTTCAAAAGACCCCACGAACAAATTAGCAAATTAATAATTGACTTTAGCAAATTCTCTAGATACAAGGTTGTCATACAAAAGTAAATTTCCTTGCTATATGCCAGCAACAGAAAATTAGAAAATGCATTTTAAAATTAGAACTTGCTACAATAACAAATAAAATAAATACAAGAAAAACACTCTGAAGATCACAAGACATAAAATATTTTTGACAGTAATTAAGCAAAGCCTAAACCAATGGGGAATAAAAACCCTTACAGCTTAGACGACTCAGCTCCACAACTGAGACCAAAGTTCAATGTTGGCCCTGTGTAAATCCCCTGTGTTTTGTTTTGGTTTGGGTTTGGACTTTTGCATAAATTAGAAGCTCATTCTTAAAATGTACATGAAAATACAAAGGATCGGGCATAGCTTCAGTAATCTTAATAAGAAAAACAGAGTTTGAGGACTTATTCTATCTCAGTATTTATTGTAAAGTCTGTTAAATAAAATTCATGGGATGCCATTTAGGAAAGCACTAGGCCCCACATGATCAGATTAAACCAGACTGGAGTCACTCATGGTAGGTGCTATATGATCAAACTGATTTTGAAAAGGGCCAGTTGAAAAAACAAAAACAAAAAAACAACCAGGAAATTCCCATACATCAGTCAATAGAATCCAATTTACCTGGTTGGTTAAGGAATTCCACTCTGTATAACATTATAAAGAAAGTAACACTTTTCATTCCTGTCTCTGCTTTCTTCAGCCCTTTTTTGGTAGATTAAGTCAACTCCCTCTGCTCAGTTTATCAGCTCATCCTTTCCAGTTTATAAAAGGAGATGTTCCTGCAATCTAGAATCACTAATAAAATCCAGTTAGATCTTTAAACTAAATTTGTTGTAATTTAGTCCTTTGATGAGGCATATTTCTTAAAGCAAAGCAGTACAGTATTGACACAAAAATAAATAAACAGTTTAATGAGACACAATAGAAAGTCTTTTAACAGACCCAAGGCTAAATGAGTACTTAATTTTTGGCAGAAATGACACCATGAAATATGGAAAATTATGGTTCTTTAAAAGCAGATACTACCAAGTAAACTGAATATCAATAGAAGGAAAAATGAAAATGGTCGCTGCAACCTAAAGGATACTGAAAAATTAATTTTTGGTGAGTTATAATTCTAAATGTAGAATTTAAATTAACAAAGTTTCTGGAAAATAACATATAGCTTTATGGTAAGAAGATATTATTTCTCAAACAGTATAAAATACACTGAACATAATGGAAAACTTGATCAAATAAAGTCATTAAAATCAAGAACTTACATGTATAAAAATCTCTTTAAGAAAGAGAAATGGCATGCTACAGAGGAGAAGAAATGTGCGATATTTATAAGTGATAAAGATTAATATTCAGAATATATTTTTCAAATCATTAAGGCAAAGAAAGATAATCTAAAATTGAAGATTAATCTAATATTTAAATAAGTAAAAGTCAGATACAGATACCTCACAAAATATCAAAATGGCCACTAAATATAAGAAAAGATCATTGCCAGCCTAGCACAATGGTTTATGCCAGTAATTCTAGCCCTCTGTGAGGCCGAGGTGGGTGGATTGCTGAGCTCAGGAGTTCAAGACCAGCCTGAGCAAGAGTGAGACCCTTTCTCTAAAAATAGCTGGGTGTTGTGGTGAGTGCCTGTAGTCCCAGCTCCTTGGGACCTTGAGGCAAGAGGATCCCTTGAGCCCAGGAGTTGGAAATTACTGTGAACTATGACTCCACGGCTCTCTACCAAGGGAGACAAAGTGAGACTCCGTCTCAAAAAAAAAAAAAAAAGAAAAGAAAAGCTTTCAGTTGTTAAGGAAATAAAAATTAAGCCACATCAAAGTGCCATGACACACTCACCTACAAGGTAAAATTAATAAGAGTGGAAACAGAAAATACAGGTGAAGATGTGAAATACCCGGTAATGCTAACACAAGCTCTGATACAATGATCAATGCAATCAATCTATCAGGAGAAATGAGATGAAGCACTGCTCCACTCAACGGCATGATGCATCTCTCAAACACAAAGCTAGGCAAAGCAAACCAGACAGGAAAAATGCCTAGTGCATTATTCTCTTTACATCCTTCTCAAAAATAGGCAGAAGTAATCTGCAGTCTCTATGAAAGGGACGTGACACCTTCTGCCACGTTAGAGCATAGCACTGAGGCCAGCACCAGGGGCAGCCCTTGAGCTTGGACTTTCCAGCTTCCTGAACTGTGAGCCAAATACATTTTTGCTGTTTATGAATTACTCGGTCTGTGGTGTTTCTTACAGCAGAAGCAAACAGACTAAGGCAGCCCCCCTCATGGACCAGCTAATAAGGAAGCTCAGGTACTCTCTCCTTTGGTGTGGGCAGGATGTTCAGACCCTGCAAGCCTCTGCCCGCAATGGGGACTTTCAGCTGTGCCCATCCTGAACCACAGCAAAACCTCAGGCTGGTGCTCTTTCCTGGCTCCCTTGGACTGTTTTAGATCTGCTTGAGGGGCCCACTCTGCTCTTTCCAGAAAGCATAATTATGTAAACCTTTTGATCTTTTTTGGGGGGGAGCACATGTGTCACTAATTTCAACTTATGAACCAAATTTGGGGTAGGAAACCTGCTTTTACAGGGTGACTGTGATAATTCATTAAATAATTTTCAATAGCTATTAGGCCAAAATAAAGCAATGTATAGGATTGTGTGTATTTTCTTCCATCTGGTCCTCATATTTGCACACAAGCAATTGGAGGCGCACACATGCACAGCCATGCAGCCATGCACACACACAGTACAGTGGCTGGATACAAAACAGATACAGTATTTTGTTTTTTTATGAGGGCCTATAACAAATTGGCACCTACAGTTGCCTCTGGGGACTTAGAAATTTATTTTGTCACAATAAAACTTATTTTTTTTAAACTTTGGCATTTTTCTTTTACTCTCTTCACTTATTATTTCTTGGCTTTAAAAATAACTAGCTAAAGAAAACCAAACAAATACAAACCAAACCAAACAAATATTTTCCTTTAAAAAGAAGAAAAAAGGAAAATAAATAATAGGAAGAGAAAGGAAAATGAATAAAAAGAGAAAACAGGAAGATACAATCATTATTAATCATAAGTAAATGAAACAAGCATAAATGTATGCCACGGAGTCTAGAATACATGGCACACACAAAAACCTTTATATTTGCAGGTATTATGAAAAGACACAGCCTGCTGAAGCATAAGCCACATGGATGCCTCAAGAGGAAATAGATTCTCATGTAGCAGATGGCTCATTTTCACCATTTTCTGCTATTCTTCGGGAAATGTATTTTCTGGGGACTTTTAGCCCTCTGTACACTACTGCACTTTATCCTTCTGTAAGCTCAGATATGAAGGAATAAAATACATGTCATCCAGAGAATCTTTGAGCATGACAAGGCAGCTTTTTCTTGCACGGACATGTTCTAAAAGGGATTCCTCTGTGTGACGCTGTGTGTGTGTGTGTGTGTGGTGCAAACAGCCAGCTCACCTGGCCAGGGCTTTTACAGCTGCTGAAGTTAGAGCAACGTGGTTCATCTGCTTCTGAAATAGCAAGGCTGGAGCAGATATGTCCAGGACCACTTCCAGCCCAAATAGTCCAAATCTGAGTTGCTCACCCATACACTGTCTGTCTTTTATTCATCTCAATACACATAACATTAAAAAAAGTTGAACTTGGAATTATTTTGAGATAAAATAATGGGGCACCTGCAGTGGGGAAGCAGAGGACATCTCCAGCCATGTCTTGGGACTCTCTCCATGTCCTTAAATATACCTTAATGAATTTAAGAGGACTACGTTGTATGGACCTGGCTGCTATGACTTTGACTAAAGTGACATTGCCCAGATCTCCAGGGCGAGGCTGCAAGAAGTTCAAGCTTCCATTCCCTGTTCTGGGACACTCACTCTGGGCAGCCAGCTGCGGCACAAGCAATAGGACACACTGAGGCTGCCGTTGCTGAGCCTCCAAAAGCTGAGCACTGGAGAGGCTGCACAAAGGGACAGATGCTGACCCCCCCATGCACCCCAGCATCTCAATCCAACAGCCACCTTAAGTGAACAGTGAAGAAGTGACGGAAAGCTGTCTCCCACATTCCCATTCCAGCAGGTGCCAGGTGGAGAGGCACTCAGTCCAGACTCAGGGCCACATTCTTTTTATTTTAATTTTTTAATTTTTTTGTTTTTATTAAATCATAAATGTGTACATTGATGCATTTATGGGGTTCAGTGTACTGATTTGTTATACAATGTGTAATGCTTACATTGAACTGATTAGTGCATTCATCACAATTATACTCTTTTCTTAATAGTTTTGAAGCGTACCATGGCATCATGCCCATCAGGTGAGGTCCCCCCAATTACCCCCCCTCTGCCTGCCTCTCCTCCACTCTCCCTTGTCTCTTGTCTTCCCTTCTACTTTCCAGACTATAGTTATGTTTTACCATTCATATGAATGTGTAGGCCATTATATATTGATTTCATAGTAGTATGGAGCACATTGGATACGTTTTTCTCCATTCTTGAGATACTTTACTAAGAAGAATATGTCCCAGCTCCATCCAGGTAAACAAAAGATGTGAAGTCTCCATCTTTTTTTATGGCTGCATAGTATTCCATGGTGTACATACACCACAATTTGTTAATCCATTCATGGGTCAATGGGCACTTGGGCTGTTTACATGCGTTGACAATTATGAATCGGGCTGCAATAAACATTCTGGTGCAAATGTCTTTGTTGTAAAATGATTTTTGATCACCTGGATATATACCTAGTAGAGGAATTGCAGGATCAAATGGTAGGTCTACTTTTAGTTCCTTGAGTATTCTCCAAACTTCTTTCCAAAAAGATTGTATTAGCTTGCATTCCCGCCAGCAGTGTAGAAGTGTTCTCAGGGCCACATTCTAATGTCCTGCCCTATGCAGCCATCAGAGTCACCCCATATGAAGCCAAGGAGACCAGTCATTCGGTGACCTGCCTGAACTTCCCACCCAGAAATCTGTGAAGAGCAAAACAGCAGTGTGGGGCTGTTTCACACACTGAGATTTGGGCAGTTTGTTATACAGGGATAGACTCCTGAACGAAGAGTGAGTGGGAGAGGGTGGAAAATAATGCAAGAGGAGCCCCAGCACAGCCCTCCCTATCATTCCAGCTAACACTGAAGACAAAGCCACTGCCAGAATCACACCTCAATTCCTTATAAAATCACCTAAATCAGGGTGGCACCTGTGGCTCAAGGGAGTGGGGCACCAGTCCCATATGCCTGAGGTGGCAGGTTCAAACCCAGCCCCGGCCAAAAACTACAAAAAAAAAAAAAAAGAAAAGAAAAAAAAATCACCTAACTCAGAAAACTCAGCAAGAGAAGATGACAAAGAAGCAGCTAACTGCAGCAGCAAAAAAGCACAGAAAGGGTAAAATATGTTGTCATTTATTGTGACAAGGTAGTGGCCAAAGGGACAAACAGAAGTTTCTGGGATGGCTTGATGTCAATCCCAACCTTAACCCTGCCCTTTCACACCCTGTGTGCACATTGTGGGTGGACAATATCCTAAGACTATTTACTCATCTCTCAGTTCTGGTAAAGGTATGTATTATTTGACAGGTCAGAGTACTGGACATGATTGCTATGAAAGGCTATGACTTCCAGGTCTCCAAAGTCCAAGGGTCCATCTCATGGCCCTGGGAAGCACATTGCAGTGGTTTCAGTGAACTCTGGTCAGGACTCTTGACAACTCACAACAGAGCCAGTCCAGAGCTTGTGATGTCCTTCACCCCACCCTCATATCCTCAGGCCACTCAGAAGCGCCTAGAACTCCGATGTGACCAGTCCTGACGTGGACATTACGTCAAGTAAATGGTCTGCAGCCTGATCCCCAGCATCCACTCCAGGCAGAGCCTCCCCAGCCTGAGTCTGATGAGACAGCAGCCACGTGGCTACAAAGCAGGAACAACACAGCCTTGGAGGCTGATGACAGGGACACTGTAAAAATGCCAAAACGTGAAATGGCTCTAAAGGACGTGGTATGGGAGAAAATCGTATCAGAGGGACAGGATTAAAATCCCGATGACATTGCAATCCAGAAAACAATTTAATGAGAACAAAGATGTAGTTAAAAAAAAAAATGAGAGCTCAAAGGCCAAATGCCAATTAACAGAACAATATTTAAAGGCCAATAAAAAAAAGGAAACAAACTGGAACCAAAATGACAAATTTGCAAAAAGTAAAGTAAACATTGTTGAAAACTAAATCAATGAGACACGGATGAGCCTATTATCATAACAGTAAATGTAAAGGAAAATGACAGAAATTTAAGTAGTCGGAAGACAATGACATCAAAGACCCCCAAACACCAAAATCGATCTGATGTCAGGAAAATTGAAGCCCATGAAACAAAGAACAGAACTAACAGAGAAGGAAAAGTATTCAGAGATAAACAGCAAGAAAATTGAAGAATTGCATTTGTAGAGACAGAAAGATTAACAACAGATTAGTACTATAAAATAAACTGGTTATAACTTGTTGTAATTCAAGATTAACAAAACAAAAATTTCTAATTGTAGGCCAAATTACCTAAGTCCAAAAAGATCAGTCTGCTCTCACAATTCACTACATTAACACTTACTGAAATACTGGATGACAATGGAGGAATATCTACAATGTTCCAAATAAAAGATTATGTGACCCATGATTACATGCCCACAGAAGTCATCGACAATTGGTAATGTTAAAAAGAAACAAAAATCTTTGAAAAACAAAACGAAGCAAAATACACACACCAAACCGAAGAAATAATTATAAAAGCCTGCTCATCAAAAGTAGCCAATACGTGTTGAGTGTTTGTTATACCCCAGGTTCTAATTTTATTTTATAGTTCCTCACAAGAACCTTTAGAAGTAAGCATCATTCCTATTCTCATTTAACTGAGCAGGACACACAGAATACGGCTTAACCATTCAGAATTTCCCCTGATGATATAAACAGCCCATTAAGACATCAGTTAAAATAACCAAATAAGAAACAGAAACTGTGGTTACAAACACACACACATCGACAGCTCTGTAGCTATGTGCATTTTGCATTTTATAAAAGCAAAAAGTTATAAGCTCTATATTAAAGGTTCTACAAGGCCTAGAGAAAGTTCAATGGAAATGAATTCACTTTAATGTCTCACTTCCCCAAGGATTAGACTACGATCCAAGATTAGACCTTATTATCCAGGGATAGCGTATGAATGGATGAAGGTCTATGTCTAAAAGTTGAGAGATTTCAAGTTAGCGTTCCTGATCAAACTGTTCTCATTTCTCTTTTTAAATTGTACCCTGAGATTTCAAAAATCTAGGATTGATAGTTAACTTTTCTGGTATGTGTGTACGCATTTCTATAAAGCAATTTATTTCTACTGTGCATATTGTCAGGTTAAAAAAAAGTGCTTCTCTGAATGCAGTGAAATTCTTGATAAGATGGCCTTTTTTTCAGGACTATTGTCAGTAGAATGATAATACCTCTAAATGATTGTCCTATAAGTACTCAGATAAAAATACTTAAAAGCCTCAAAAAGTTTCTAGGAATAAAGCAAAACTCTATAACCTGAAGTTCTGCACGAATAGCTTGTTGTCTATGTTGCAAACACTTGTCATGATGCAACTTTAATCATTATTCAAATACATAAATTGATCATTGAGAGTGGCAAAAGTCACAAAATTTTGAATAAGAAATTGCAGCTCAAATTATTATCTCGTTAATGCTCTCTTAAGACTGTGCTTTTCTGTCATATCAGAAAAGTAAGATAAATAATTATCATGACTTTTTATGGACATATTCATGTAATTATTTTTTAAAACTTACATAAGTTGGTAATATATTTCACATGATACATAAATATATTATCAATGTGAATCAAATTATATAAATTAGAATGTTTTCCCATTACTTAGTTTGACATTTTATTTTGTTCTAAATTATATTTCAATGGGTAGTGTCTCTTCATATTTTAATTTGATCTTTCTTCATTCTTCCTACTTTGAATCTCCTTGAAACACACACAGATGCACAGTTATGCCTTTTCTCAAAGTCTCTGGAAGAATATTTCTCAAAGCACTTCCTGAAATGCAAATAATGAGTTCTAATTTATCTTTCTGAGAATATTGAATAATTATGTATTGGTGCCATCAAACTGTTATAAAAGTGATATCTACATAGAATTTTGAACCTTATAAGAGACATAAGCAATCAACTAATCAAGCCTTCCCATTGCACAAATAGGAAAAGTGAGTACCAAAGCCATGAGATTGCCAAAGTTAAAAAGACAACTCCATTCCAGAGGCTGGTCTAAACTTCTCAGGTGAGAATTTCTCTTCTAGGACCACATATAGTGAGTATACTACAAGAAAGAAGGCAATTTCATTAGGAATTGTCGTGGCTTAGATCTTTCACATTTCTTAATTCAATATAAGATTGACAATTAGGGAGAAATCAGATCCTAGAAGGAAAATGTACTTAAATGCACAAAGAGAGCAGGCTGTGTTCCCCAATATCTTGTCCTCTTGTGTCTGCCCTACTGTTTCCAGGTATCTTCCTGAAAACATGGTCTCCACTCCATCCTCTAATCATCTAATTATTACTTTCCATACAACAATCTATTGTATGGCCTCCATTCTATTTCTCACTCAAAGCAGCTCTCTCAAGGTCACTGTCTTATTCTGTTCAAGCTACTGTAACTAAACACCATAGACTGAACAGCTTATAAACAATAGAAATGTATTTCTTACAGTTCTGGGTGCTGGAAAGTCTAAGATTGAGACACTGGCACATTTGGAGTCTGCTGAAAGCCTGCTTCCTGGCTCATGGACACTCCCCCTCACTGTCCAGAAGGAGCCTCTTTAACAAGGGCACTAATCCTCCTCCTGCGGGTTCCACCCTCATGACCTAATTACTTCCCAAAGGCCCACCTCCTGATACCATCCCTCAGGGGTTAGAATTTCAACATATGAATCTGGGGGGTACAGGAACATTCAGACCACAGCGATCTCTAAAGACCTCAGCTCCTGGAAGCACCAGACAAGGTGGTGGCTGCCCTCTTTGTGAAATCCCTCCCTGGGCTCTGTTCTTCTGTGGCCCTTGATCAGCCTTCTTTGCAGACCCTTTTTCCCCTGTGCTCCACAAATGATGAGGGACGTTCATTCCCTTTCTCTCCTCACATGTCACCTTTTCAGGTGATATTCGTGGTGATATTACAGTTTGTCTGAGACCTCCAAATACCAAATATATGACCCTCACCTCTGGGATGAAGCTACAGATGGAGCGTCCCCAGTGGATGCCTCCCAGGTAGTCCAGTACAATAACCCTGATGCTCAGTCTTTCCTCACAAGCTTCCTCTGGCCTTAATATGATCTTTTATAAATGCTCTTTCCTCTCCTAGATAAATGGCATTTATTTTTCAGTCCTCCACTTAATATTAGGTGTTGCACGAGGACTCCCCTGACCGCTCAGGTGAGTTTCCCTCTGCCATGTGCCTCTTCGACCTCCCTGCCCTGAGACTGGCCACAGGTGTCATAAAGAACTTGTTTAATTTTCTTTCTGGCCAAATTGTGGGCAAATAGCATCGAGAGTTTGCTGTCCTGCCTTATGCAGGTTAATTTTTTATTGTTCTTCATAGCACTTACCACCTCTGACATTTTATATATTTACATGTTTACTTGTCTGTCTCATCTTACCAGAATACTGGACCAATGAGGCCGTGGACAGGCTTACATGTTCTGTTTCTGCTCTATCTATTCCCAGCACCTAGTTCATAGCAGACACTGCATTTATATTTGTTTAAATAAAAGAATTAACAAAATAATTAACAGCATCTCAAAAATTGTATTATCATATAGTAGTTGCATAATTAACATTTTCCTCAGTTTATTTTACAGGATGGGCCAAGATAATTACTGAATTTTAGAAAATATTAGAACACTGTACCTGAAACCCATGCATGTGTTTCTTTTGATGTATTAAAATCCTCGGAGTGACTACGCGCCCTTCTATACCTCTCCATATTTCATATAATCTCTACTTTCTTATATAAAACTGTCCTCGCAGAGCCTGACCACTGTTTGTACTTAACAGGGCTACTCCTGGAATGGTGCATACCCCAGCTCAGATGCAGGTCTCTACAATTATAACCGGTGCCATCAACACCGATGTGCATGCATTTTTCCAGTTTTTATGGCATTGTATATAATATTAGACTATTCAGGTATAAATACTAGCAAGGGTTTGGTCTTAGCAATAAAGAACCATCCTTGCAATTCTATTTACTTCAATTCTATTATGGTATTAAAATATATATGTTGTCATCAAAACAATGGGTGAGATCTGTATTAAGTTCATCCTGAGTTTTCCACAGCAAGTTACTATCTATGGCGTCAAAATCTAACTCTGGTAACAGCTCATCACAATTTTGTCATCCTTTTGAGAGATTTCCCAAAGGAATATGCAAAAATTTGAAAGGAAAATACCGATGCATAAATGCACCATTTTTTCTAGGAATGTACTGAAATGGGGAACCCAGGCAGACCTGGGATTGCTGAGAAGAAAAACAGAATATAGTTGTGAGGCAACACATAGATTATTTTTCTGTTTCTGGTTTTGTTTTTGTGAGCAGTTGTTAGGTAGTGGTGGGTTGAAGACTTGTACAAAAGAAACATCTATTCTTTCCTGCTAGGGCTGTTAATTACTGGTTTCTGCTGGATTGGGACTATGTCATTGGTTCTCACTCAGTTGATACGATAAATTACCAACATCCCACCTATTGAATAAATATGTACTGAGTACTTGTGGCCATCCCTGGGGACAAAGGACAAGTAAGACAAAATTTCTGTTGTTCATGGAGGACAAGGTGAGGTATATTGATCAGTCAAGGAGCAACTTCTTTAATGAATATGGGCAAGGCAAAGTGTTGTCATGGCAACAGGGACAGGTAAGTGTTCTGGTAGCTTTAGGGAAGACAAGTGGGTTCTCATTTCTGCTGGGTCTTTGAGTAGTAGAAGGAGTTTACCAAGCAGTTAAAGATAGAGTGACTTTCAGGCAAGGGATGGCAATGAAAATCGCCTCTTCTTTCCCATAACTGGTTCAGAATCATGGGCATGTGGGGAAGAGAATATGGTGAGGATGGAGGTGATGTTATATAATGAGCTTAATGGCTGGATTGGGAAGCACTTGGCATGCCTAGCTAAAGATTTTAAATATTTTATTTTATAAAATGCATCAGTTTAAAATTTTGCTCAGTTGTTAAGACATAATGATTCTTAAGAACTAAGATTTATCCTAGAGACTTTAATTATAAACCCATCAGATTTCAGCTCCTTTTTTGGGGGGGGGACAGTGTTTCACTTTGTAGCACTCGGTAGAGTGCTGTGGCATTATAGCTCACAGTGACCTCAAACTCTTAGGCACAGCTATTTTCTTGCCTCAACCTCCTAAGTAGCTGGAACTATAGGCACCCGCCACAATATCCAGCTACTTTTTAGAGAAGGAGTCTCGCTCTTGCTCAGGCTTGTCTCAAACTCCTGAGCTCAAGCAATCCACCCGCCTTGGCCTCCCAGAGTGCTAGGATTACAGGAGGGAGCCACCATACCCAGCCCGATTTCAGCTCTTGTAAATGTAACCAGTGTAATGATGATTGTAACATATTAGATAAAGTACAGTGAGAAGAAGATGGTGACAGATCATTTAACAGCCTTTTGTAATAATACTGGGTAGCCATAAAGTTCTTGCGCAATTTAACTAGTGTAACATTTTGTATAAGCCTTTAACCCACTTCTACCTGAATAGTGTAGCAATTGAAATTGCACACTAACTTTATGGCCACCCTGTGTAAACAAGAAGTAGTAACTGTTTGAATCTGAACTTTGCATCACTGCCAAGTTCTGTGAGATACAGCGGGGAGGGTGCTTAAATACCCATTGGGCTGCAGAGGAGGTTCAGGGGGGAAGTGAAGATGACAGTGGGAGCTCTAACACATGGAAGGGGCTTACTGCTCAATGACATAAAGAATCAAAAGACCTTAAAAATGAAAAAGCAGGGCGGCACCTGTGGCTCAAAGGAGTAGGGCGCTGGCCCCATACATTGGAGGTGGCGGGTTCAAATCCGGTCCCATCCAAAAACTGCAAAAAAAAAAAAAGAAAATGAGAAAGCAGAGAAAATAGTGTATTTCTGCCTGTACTAACTTTGAAGAATGTGTAGAACTTCCAGGCATGCACACTCAGGCCATAAACAAGCTTCCCCTACAGACACAACCTTGAGTTTCAGGTCATGGTAAAGGTGAGATCTCTCAAAAGGACTGTAACACGGGTAGGAGAGCACCAGTGCGGGATTTTTAGAAAATGTTTTAATAGTTTAATTTAACAGCTAATCCTCAGTCTTCATTTCAATAAGCATGTCCGGCGCACTTAAGACCATCTATCACTTTCTCCTGAACGTTTTCTCCACTGAGCTCCAAGGCCATTGCTCCCCGTGAATCTCCTCCTGTCCCCTCAGCACTGCCTCATCTTCCTCTCTGGATCCACGGCCTCTTCCCAGACTCTAAGAGCTGGAATGCTTTAGGAATCTCTCCTCGGATTTCTGTTATTTTCCCTTTTACACTATTTGCTTCGTGTGAGCTTCACCTAGTCCCATGACATTAAATAGTGTGTATTTGTTCATTCGCTCTGCAGATACTGAGTACTCATTTTGTCCATAACACTCTTATACGTCTATTCATGACCGTGAATAAAACAAGCTCTGTTGTCATGGCATTTACCCTCTACTAGAGGGAAATAGACATAAAAATACACAATTTGTAGGTCCCCAAAGAAAATAAAGGAGAGTAAGGGGATGGAGGACAGAGAAGACGCTTCTCAAAATGTCCCATTTGGGCAGGGAGGTGACATGTAGCTATTTGGGGGATGGAGTTACAGGGCAAGAGGAAAGTACGAGCATGGCTGCATGTTCCCGTCCAAGCATGAGCAAGGAGGCTCAGGTGGCTGGTGCCTCAAGAGCAGGAGGCAGGAAGGGAGCAGATGGGATCTGCCCTTGCCTGGGTTCGTAGGAACAGCCTTGGGGACCATGGGTCAGGTTTGACTGTCATTCTCGGAAAAAAGAAAAGCCTGCTTGGGGCTCTGGGCAGAAGAGCAGCATTACCAGGCTCAAGTTTCTAAACATCACTTGCTAGGAGCCTAAGAAGCCATCCAAACTTGAGTGCCAGTAAGCGCTCAGCCAGCAGATTTTGTAACTGAAAGAGAAGCAGGTGGGAGACAGAGTGGAGATGGCTGCAGGGTCCGGCGCCTGGAGGAGAGGTGGCAAATGCAGCCACAGAGCTGCCCTTGGAAGGTGGTGCCGGGGGAAGGGTATGGAGGAGGCACAGAACACCAGCTTTTAGTTCTGCCTTTGAGTCACCCATTGAATTTCCAGGTGGAGGTGGTGAATAAGTTGGAAGGTAAATTTGCCAGAGAAATCAGAATGCGAGGTTTACAGGTGGAAGTCGCCAGTGTCTGCTGTGCCCAGCTCCTCCCAGTACCTCCCAGATCTGACCCTTCTCCCTCCACTGCTGCCAGCCTGGATGGAGCTGCACTTCTGCCTTGCATGGATTTCTGTAATGGGTTTTTTTGCGTGTGTGTGTCTGGCTGTTGGCCAGGGCTGGGTTTGAACCTGCCACCTCCAGCATATGGGGCCAGCACCCTACTCCTTTGAGCCACAGGCGCTGCCCTCTGTAATGGGTTTTTAACTGGTCTCTGTGATTCTGAATTTGACCCTCTGCATTCGGTTCCCACAAGGCAGCCAGAATTTTTTATGAACATGAATCACATGTTGCTCTCTGATTCACAGCCATCACTTGGATTCCCATCATCTCTCTGATTTATATGAACCCGTAAAAGACCCCAAACAGATGCATCAACTGTGAGAAAGAACAAAGCTGCAGGTCTCAGGCTTCCTAATTTCAAAATATATTATAAAACTACAGTAGTTAATGTAGCACACAGACACAAAGATAGATACATAGACCAACGGGACAGAAGGAAGAGCCCAGAAATGAACCCACATGGACACAGCCAGCTGGTCTTCTTTTTTTTTTTTTTTTATTTTAAAGATGAAGGTTTTTGTAACATTCAAAGATCAATCAATACAATTTACCATATAAAGAGAAGAAAAATATAAAACTTAGGAACAAATCCATAGACACAGAAAAAGAAAAGCACTTGATAAATGACAAATAAACCAGGAATGAAGAAACTTACTCAACTTCATAAAAGGCAAAAATCCTATAGCTAACATTATATATTTTTTTGAAATTAGAGAAAATATAGTTATAAAGAGAAATTACAAACATGTTTCACTTATAGATGAGGATGCAATATCCTGAACAACATTTTGACAAGCTGAATTACAGAATTAATATTTAAGTAATATACTTTAGTCAAATTGAATCCAATTTATATGAAAGTTAGACACTATT
>CAUYRH010074865.1:0-25000 GCA_963574655.1 Perodicticus potto
TACATCACAAAATCTCAAAATGATGCTGGCATGGATGCGGAGAGAAAGAAGCTCTTTTACACTGCTGGTGGGACTACAAACTAATACAACCTTTTGGAAGGAAGTATGGAGAACCCTCAAGAACTCAAGCTAGACCTCCCATTTGATCCTTCAATCCCATTACTAGGCATCTACCCAGAAGAAAATAAATCCTTTTACCATAAGGACACTTGCACTAGACTGTTTATCACAGATCAATTTACAATTGCCAAAATGTGGAAACAGCCTAAATGCCCACCAACTCAGAAATGGATTAACAAGCTGTGGTATATGTAGACATGGAATACTATTCTGCCATTTAAAAAGATGGAGACTTTACAGCCTTTGTATTAACCTGGATGGAAGTGAAACACATTCTTCTTAGTAAAACATCACAAGAATGGAGAAGCATGAATCCTATGTACTCAATTTTGATATGAGGACAATTAATGATCGAGTATATGGTGGGGGTTGGGGAAGGGGAGAGCAGAGAGAGAGAGAGAAGAAAGGACGGGGTGGGGGAAAGGAAGAGCAGAGAGAGAGAGAAGGAGGGAGGGTGGTGGGAGAAGGGAAGAGCAGAGAGATGGAAGAGGTTGGGGGTGGGGTCTCCATGTGTGACACACCTTTTGGGGTCAAGACACAATTACAAGAAGGACTTTACCTAACAAATGCAATCGGTGTAACCCAGTTTCTTGTACCCTCAATTAATCCCCAACAATAAAAACAAAAATTAAAAAAAACAACAACAACAACAGAAGAAGCCATCAAGCTAAGTCTCATAACCTAGTTGGAATACTAATACTGTCACTCCTGTTGCTGCTGATGAGATCACTGGCCTCTAGATAGTTCCTTAGTCATTGTATAATTAATTCTGTTCTTTGCTTCAGCTATTCTGGTCCTTGTATCATTCAATACCCTTTCTGGGCTCTTTCAGAAAATCATAGAAAATAAACTACAGTAGAACCTGTATAAGTCAACCGCCCAAGGGACTATAATGAACTGGTCAACATAGGAACTTGGCCTCTGTACGTGTGATGTATCTAATCTATGAAAATTAGGTCACGTTCAGGAGACGGTTAGTGTAGGGAGGTGGTCAACTTTGAAGTTTCTACTGTATATCCATTGTCTCAAGTCATGAGAGACACCTAGAATTATAGCATTTCCATACCAAGTAGACAAGTACTCAATGATGGAGAGATAATTTATTCAATTCATCCAAAAGAAAATTAATTGAACATGCTAAATAGGATGAACACTATTACATTTTTTAAAAATTAAAAAAGCCAGATGTTACTAAAGATTTTCTTCCAGCCTAAATTTGAGAGACAATTTTTTAAAATACAGGGCACAGTCCTTGCTAAGTGAATACAAATATGAGTAAGGAACAAATGCAGTATGGAAGGGTAGCTATTCAAATACATACCTATAATATTTCATGATAGATATTTTTATGAAAGTTTGCTTAAAATGAATGGAGACAAATGGAATACTTATTACTAGAAGAGTAAAAGAAAACCAGAGAGAAGGTATTCAATTAGATAGGTCTGAAAGGATGCTCAAGTACACATGCTCAAGTACACAAATCAGATGAAAGGCAAATAATTGGAAGTGTGACAGTGACGGGTATGTCTGAGTGTACAGGGAGCAGGCCAAAGGAGCTTTGTAACACAGGCTTTCTGGTGCAAGGCAAGACTCGAAAGTAAATTAAGATGAGGGTGAGAGTGTTTAAAATGCTGAAGAAATTGGCTTTGTAGAAACATATAATGCTTTCAAGTAGCTGAGTGCCATAATCAAATCTGTGATTTCAATTATACCTCTTGTAACCACGTGAAAGATGAGTAGCTAAGAGAGCGGATATTGAAGAAGGTAAAACTGTTAAAAGGCTCTGATCCGGTTCTAAATCAGATGAATCCCAAAGGGGTCAGAGTAGAATGTGTGTTTGAGACATGTTTCTTAGCTAGAATTAACATGCTCATTTTGAAAAGGGAGGTGCAAAGTGAGTATTTTTGAATCTAATTAATTTCTCAGTTTAGGCAATGGAATAGGCAGAACTGCTGAAGACTGAAATAAGGAAGACAAAACGAAAAACAGACTTAGGCTGGGGTTGGTGCAAGATTCTAGGATAACACTGAGCTTCCATTTTTGATATCTTGAATTTAAGACAATCATAGGAAAAAGAAAGAGGTATACACAATAGGTGACTGGGCACTCCAGAGCGAGCTCAGCACTGGAGATAAAAGTTAAAGTTGTTTCCATATGTGTATGATTGGAAGTCGTGGAAGTTGGTGAGACCTTCCAGGAAAAACATAAAAAATTTGAGAAGGAAAGTGGCTGAGGACAAAATACTGGGTTTACTAACAGTTAAAAGAGATAAAGAGACATCAGCAAAACAAAGAGTAATTAAATCAGTGAGAGGAAAACCTGAAGAAAATGAAATTTACATCAGAATCTATATTTAAATAAAGAGAAAAAGAACAGAGAGTATAGAAATGAGGACAAATGGAAATTTAACAGGAAATGATACATTGATAAATGGAGCAAAAAAGAACTACATTATTAAAAATACATTATCAGAACTATCCCATAGCAATTTGGCAAAAAACAAACTGACATTCTATCTCACGGTCTATACAAAAATGAAAGAACTAAAGTAGAACTTTAGTTGGATCAGAGATTTAACATTATGAAAAATTTAAGAAATAAAATTAGTTCAATGGAAGATAGGTGGGTTTTAAAGATAATATTGGAGCAGAGAAGACCCTTCATTAAAAAAACCTTTCACACAAAAAACCAAAACTGTATATACAAAGTCAAAAGAAAAAAAAGAAAAAAAGATAATGAATATGAAAAAAAAAGGCTTCCCTCTCATCATATATGAAGAGTTTCATAAATTGGTTTGGAAAAATAAAGAATAATGACCAAATCCTGTGTTAGATATACAATTATAAACATTAGAATAAGGAGAGCAGAGAAGTGGACTATTTGTTAAGTGCTCGACTTGTTACCAGTTCTAACTGGGACAGTTTTCGACTCCTACTGGCTACCTTTGTCACAGACAAATAAATGGCAAGGGAAAGTAAGCAAAAAGTACTCCAAGCCAGGGGCTATCAAGGAGGAGTATATAACTATTTTCCTTAGGTTTTTTTCTTTCTTCCTTTTTTTTTTTTTATTTCGAGACCGCATATCACAATGTTGCCAGCTGCCATGGCGTCACAGCTCCCAGTAACCTCAAACTCTTGGGCTTAAGTGATTCACTTGCGTCAGCCTCTCAGCCTGCCAAGTAGCTGGGACTACAGGCACCCACCACAACGCCCAGCTATTTTTGTTGTTGTTGTTGCAGTTGTCATTGTTGTTTTAGCTGGTTGGCTATTTTGTTGTTGTTGTTGTGGTTTTTTCATTGTTGTTTTAGCTGGCCTGGGCTGGGTTTGAACCCGCCAGCCTTGGTGTATGTGGCCAGCACCCTATTCACCGAGCTACATCTAAATCTTGATTTCAGAATCTTGGAATAAAGAGGAGCAACTGGTAAGACTGGTTCTTACATGAAGGAATGAAGAGAACTCATGGAAACTGGAACGGCACATCAAATACATCCAAGGGTACATTATAAACCTCTTCTGGCTATGCAGCCAAATGTCTTTTTAAATCTACTAATAATTCTGATGGAGGTTATAGCACTTAATTTTTAGTCAAATTCCTTGAGGTTAGCTCCGGTGATCACAGGGTCTATACATTGGAATAGGTATTACCCAGGGTAATCTGGGAGATGGTGCTCTTTTTAGATTGCCAACTCGCGGTACAATGCCTAGGTGTATTCTGGCTTAAACTGCCCTAGACTTTCACTATGAGCGCCAACTGTTTTGGATATATATGGCAGAAATTGGCCTGTCTTGGGGGTGGGAGGTATGTGAGTGTTTTTGAGGCAGGACAGACTCGGCTATGCTATGGTAACAAATAGTCCCCAGAGTCTCTGTTTTCTTTTTAAGTCACACTCCAATGCAGAGCACGTGATGCTCCTCAGCAGCTCCCTCTCTCTGCTAAGGACTCAGGGACCAAGGAAGCTTCTGTCTATTACTGCTTCTGAAAAACTTGCAAGGTTAACACTGAAATACAAAGATAGAGGACTGTGTGGTACTTTCTAATGACTAGGTCTAAAAGTGTTCCATGTTACAGGTGGTCCCCAGGTTATAAGATACGTTCCTGAGAATGTCTTACGGGTCAGATTTTTATGTAACTCAGATCCCTGATGAATAGTACACATATGGTGGTAATAATAATAATAACAATATTAGGACAGCTCATATGTGGGAACAACAATAGAGTATAATGCTGTAGTAATCATAATGATGATACTCCTACACCGTAATAATCGATTATAAAACCTACTGTGCTCTTTCTTTTAATTTAAACAAACAACTTAAACTCATACAAAACATTTACATAGGAGATAGGACAGATTTCACCTCATGTTACATCAATGTCTTGCTTACTAGGAGGGGCATTTTTGAGGCAGGGAGGGAGGCTGAGATTTAATGGGAAGATGATGATAGGGATGGTCCTTGAAAGGATGGAGATGGTGCTGGAGAGGATGTGGTGGGTGTTGGAGAGACAGGATTTGATTCTGTTGCTGGAGGGGAGAGCTGACTGCTAAAGTCAGTTTCTTGGAAAAGGTACTTGGGGGTGTTTGCACAGCCTTTTATTTTTCTCATCATACATGGCCCTATGGCAGTTGATGTTCCCACTGACTGGATGGTTAAACTGCTGTAAACTGTTCAATGTTACGATCTTGCTCCTCAAGCTTAGCAAAGCATGCTGAAAATGGTCCCCTACCTCCCCAACTGGTACCTACTGTTAAATGAGATGAAAGGTATCAGCTTACTCTCTTGTCACAAATTTTCTCGCATCTTCTGATTCTTTGTGTTCTTGCTTTTCCATCAGTGGCTTCTCAATCTATTTCCTGAATTATTAATGTAATTATTTTATTATAATCTATCCTTATGGGGAGCCTTGAGAGCCTGTCCATATGGATGTGTAAGATGGGTTATCTATACCCCAGGGGCTGCCTGTATCTCTGCCCACATTCCACTGGCCAGAAATAAATCACATGGTCTCAAACCTAATTGGAAGAATAAGATATGCAATCGGGGCGGCGCCTATGGCTCATCAAGTAGGGTGCCGGTCTCATATACTGAAGGTGGTGGGTTCAAACCTGGCCTTGGCTGAATTGCAAAACAGAAAAATAGCCGGGCGTTGTGGCGGGCGCCTGGAGTCCCAGCTACTCGGGAGGCTGACAGCGGCAAGAGAATCGCCTAAGCCCAAGAGTTGGAGGTTTCTGTGAGCTGCATGACGCCACGGCACTCTACCGAGGGAGATAAAGTCTCTGTCTCTACAAAAAAAAATGCAATCGTATTATGTCCCCAGGAAAAAGAAAGAGTTTGCGGTCCATATGCCAGAAAACAAAACATGTCTCTCTCTTCACTCATCTCAAACACACTCACACTCATCCTCTCTGCATAGGAAACAACCCAGTGTTCCTCCAGCTGCTGTTTCCGTCTCAGGATCCAAAATCTCTGTCTTCTCTATCAGGTCACAAATAGCTCCTCATGGTCAGGTGACCCCAGAATCAAAATGGCAAGCTCTTGGCAGCCCTACCTCACACCCAAACACAGGATGTTTACAACATATATTCTGAATTGGGAGGGGAATGAGTAAAATACACACAACGGTCTATATTTTTTAGTTATTCTTTAATGATTGTGAAATCTCACTACGAGCTATTGTAAAAGTCTCCCATCCATGGTAGGGGGAGGGTGGAGCAGAGAGGGTGCCAGATGAGTCCTTGATTTTATTCTCTGGGAGGAATCGCCACGAAATTATTTCTCTGTGGTCCCTGGTTATGCCTTGGGGAGGCTCTTCCTTGCCATTATTCTCCTTAGCCGTATTTGAAATGAATTTGGAGGGTAAGCCCTTCCTTGAATGAGGCATTCAAATGTTGCTTTCTTTATGTAGGAGAATAAGAATTTATTTTATTATTTGAATATAAAAATAAAGACTTTTAAGTGTAGACTTGTGGTTTTCATGATAACACAATTCCCTCAAAAACTTTGTAGAATTTTGATCTATTTGCTTCAATTGGTACTATGTAGTCAGTAACCATACCTAGAGTTAATTCCTAAAAATATTCATATTTATTTTCCACGGTTACTTCCTCAGCTTCTTTCCCATTCTGCTTATGGGAACTACCATTGGGTCCTCTGAACAACTAATATCAAACACACCCTTACTCTGACCTCTTCTTTGAGACACTTTATTCAACTGAGGAAATTTTTACTGTGCACTCCAAGTCTTCTCTGTTCAACCTCCCAAGGCAATTGGGTTTTCTAACCCTGAAAGACCTTGAGTTTCTGAACTCTCTTTCATTTCTGCTTGCAAGCTGACCAATTCTTCCCAGAATTCAGATCTCCGTCATACTTTGTGAAATGTAGGTGATAATAGGCAACATACAGTAGGGCAGTGAAGCATTTCAATACGTAATGATACACAGATAGTGGGCATGCTGGATTATCATAAGGAATGCTTTTGGAAAAAATTTTGCCATATTTTGCCATAGGTTTCAATATCAGTTTCAGTGTAAGTAATTATCAGTTTCCCTCATCACATACGATCTACCCCAAAGCTTTGTTTCCTATTTTGGATTTCTCGGCACAGCACCCTCTTGAAGCAAAAATTTCTGTACTGGGGTAAGTAAGCTTAGCTCCTGTAGCCTATTCTAAAACTCTCAGTGAGTGAGTAAAATATACTTAAGGCTAATTATCAATACTTAATATAATTATAAAATTACTCTTTCTACATAAAAAAAGACCTTTCCTATGTTCCCCGTTCAACTTGTGGGGGTCAGAACTGATCACAACAGAGCTTTGGACTGGATAAGTGCACATAAATACTAGCTATTATTACTTTTCTTGTTATCACTAAGTTTAGGAGTCACAGACAGTTACAAAACCAAATGGAAGCTATTTATTGGGCAATAAAGGAAGCAGTCAGCAATAAGTTGAATATAGTATTAGAAGAGAGATCCACAAAGGTATACGTTTCTAGGACTGCTAAAACCCAGAGCACCACAATGGGTGGCTTACACGATAGAAATTTATCGTCTCACAGTTCTGAAGGCTTGAGGTCTTGGCGGCTTGTTTCCTTCTGAGAACCGTGAGGAAGAGTCTGCTGCCATGCCTCCCTTCTAGTTTCTGGAGTTTTGCTGGCAATCTTTGGCAATCTTCGACTTGTAAAAGAATCATCACAACTCTGCCTTCGTCTTCACATGATGTTCTCCCTGTGTGCATATCTATCTCCAAATTTTCACCTTTTTAAAAGGACACCAAGCACAGATCACCTTGGATCATGTCCATTTTCATGACCTTATTTGAATTTGGATCCTTCTGTAAAGATCCTATTTCCAAATAAGGCCATTCTTTGAAGTATTGGAGGTTAGGATTTCAACATATGAATTTGGGGGAAAACAATTCCACTTATAGCACACAATGACACATTAATAAAGACTATATTCATTAAAGTCTTTCTTAAGTTACATATTTAACATAGTGGCCAATGGTTCTTATCATTTTCTTCATGAATAAGATCTAGATATTTATATTAGAAATCGAATGTACATTCCTTCCCTTTCATTACACATAATTATGCTCAAGTTAATGTACAACAAACTGTCATAGTGCAGTGTTACCTTCTGGTCCCTAAAATCATGATTCCTTCCGTCTTCTGTATATGAAAAAAAATGATTGGCCATGAAAGAACGAAGACAGTCAGGTGAGCAGGGTACACCTTTAACAAAGTTCTCTAAGAAAAGACTTTTCTCTGTGCTTACAAGAGAAGCTTGCATGTAAAAATTACGGTATCATCCAAAGTCTTACTATGAAACTGTTTCATGTTGTTAAAAAAAAGGAAACCATGGTAGGCTTAATTAAATATTAAAAGAATGAGAATTGGGAAAAGTCATTGAGGCATTCATTTAATTAAAATCAATATTTCATCATGTTCAGAATGTATTGATATTTGTATTATTTACTTGAATAAGGTGATCCTTCTATATTATTTACAATGTGGTGAACTGTAAAGCTGTCGCAGTGCTAAAGAGGAATAAATGCATGTTTTAGGTTATAGATGTTGCTGAATAAATTCTACGTATAACCAGATTGTTTTGTTGAAAACATGGACATGCTTCCATACAGATACATTAGCTGTGGACAAAAGGCTGAAAGACACGGATTTGTTTGTCTTTTCTCTGAACTACACACTTGCCTGTGTTTACTCTGAGTAAAGAGTCTTCATGCAAGAAAGCAGGGCTGGCCTTAGGCCCAATATCTGAATCGTCACAATTTAGCACAGGTCACCCTTTTGCTCTCCTCTCTGTTCTCCTCATCTTGTGATCACCTTCTTTCCCCGGAGCACAGTTATTAAATATTGTCATCTTGTTTTTGGCTGCAACTTGTCTTTTTATTGCCAGCCTTCAGAAGAGAGGGTAGCGCATTACAAATACTACCGGGAAAGTATATTTGATTGAATAAATAAACGAATCAATCAATCCATGAGTGAACTGCAGTAAGCCTGCTTTATAGCCTAATCAGCACTTCCCTCAGCTTAATGCTAAAAACTCTAGATTAATTTCCCTTTCTTTATTTTATACTTCTTTCAGTGTTTCCAGTTCATCTAGTTAATAAAATACGAAATTACAATTGTAGTAATTAATATTATAGTCTAAAAAATTGGCCCTAACGAAGTTATTTGCTCTTCTACTAAATAGATCTCTATTTTGTAGCATTTCAGCCAATATAGAAAGAAAAAATTTGACCTTAACCAGGTCTTTTTTTTTTTGCTAGTGCTCCAAATAGCAGAGCTGATCCTGAGAAGACTGGCCAAGTACAGAGCAGATATAAAGATAATGCATTTGCTGATAATGGCAGAAGATGAGAATACAAACTTTGTGATGGTATCATATGTAGGAAAGTCTGGGTTTTGTTATATTTTACTAAAAAGAAGATTTTTTTTTAATCTCATCCTTAAAAGAATAGGAAGTTCCTCATTACTCCCTGATAGTCTCACTTAAGTAGTTAATTTTGATGAACTTACATTTTGATCAAAGAAGATGATCAGTGGGAAGCCTTTCCCATTTTAGTCATCAACAGTGGACAATTTCCTGCCAGCCTGGGAAAAAGGAGAACAGGATGTTGAATGGCAGTATGACAGAGAAGAATTTTTACAGGAAAAGAGGCTTCAAAAAAAAAAAAGGAAAAGAAGAGGAAAGAGGTCTTAAAAGTTAAGTAAGTAAAAAAAAATTAGTTTTCGAACATAGTTGAAATCCCAAATGTTATTGGTCATTTCTATTTAGGTCTTTACATATTTAAATTTTATTATTTCACCAGGGGAATAATTTAAATGAGATTTCGTGCTCATCTGCAGAAACACCTAGTCACGAACTAAATTTTCTATTGATCTTGAATATTTCAAAACCTCCTTCAGCCAAATATTCTAATGAGCATCTATCCATCTGATGAAAGTCCTAAAGCAATACTCTTTACTGGAGTAAATTCAGGATATATTTCCTAACAGTGCCAAAAACATGATAAAAGGTCATGTTCTCTTTAACCAGACATCTGGATTGGAAATTCTCATTGGAACTTGTTCCAAAGGTATGATTATTTGGGTCTTTCCTGTATAGAGTTCTTTAAAATATTAAAGTAGAGGGAAAAAGGCATTAAAAAAACACATTTCAAAATTTAGCAAGTTGTCAACATTATCAAGAACATTGTAAAGGTCTATCTAGGTGAGAAAGCACAACCCAAATAAAATATTCAGATAAAATTTCTACTACTTAGAAATTACATAGTCTAAGATGCAGAACTTAAAACTAATATTTATAATTATAGACATCAAATTTAGAACCTAAAAAACCCTATAATAATCACTACAGTGCACAAAGAGGCTAAGCGATCAGTAAAATTCCCCAGGTGGTTGGGTCTAAACTAGAATTCTGTTTTCCCGATTATCAGTCCAATCCATTGTTCATTTGTTTAAGAGTCAGATTTATTGGCTAACCCCCATTAGAGGAGCTAGGCCGGCAGAAGGAAAACCCCCATCACTTTTCTAGTTAGAGCATGGTTAGGATTCCATATACTCCAACTGCTACATGAGCATAAAAAGTGTACTTTTCCATTCTGAACCTTAGTTTCCTTACTGCCAAAACTTTCATGTGCACAGATGTAAGTGTATAGAACCAAAAGGGCTGACCAATCAACAGAACCATAGCAGCTGGCATTTATTTCCAGTGCTAGCAAATGGGAGCGAGATGGGCCTGGTTTCTGGTCAGTTTCTTTGAGGTGTAGACTTACAGGAAGGCAGAGTGGTGGTTTATGTGCGGGAACTGGGTATCATTAATGGCAACTGCTTTCTTGGAGTTTCAAGTGGTGCCTTACAAACCTCAAAGCTATTATTACCATGCAACTCCTCAACAGACATTAAACCAAAAATGTATGTGAGTAAGGAAACTGCAAAGGCTGAGGGTTGCACATATGTCTATTTGCTATGTTTCATTTCTGCCTATACAGTAGTCCTTTATCTTCCAAAGCCATGGCAACCCATAAGGGAGGTTTTTGTTTGTTTGTTTTGCCTGTTGAATGTACTTTCAGAATTAATGCATTATCTTCTGTATCAGCCAAAAAACCTAAATAAGCAAAAACTAGAAGAAAACAAGTGGAAATATTTTAGCTAAAAACATTTTTAATTTTAAAAAGTCTTAGTTTTGTGTTGTTGTTGCTGATGGTGTTTTGGTGAGCACACATGTTACTGTTTAGGATGTGTGTGAGAGCTTTCACAACTACAAGTGTTTTTAAGTCAGGATCAGAGTTTGCAAACTTGCAGCTTAGTCAGGTGGGCCAACGGGTCTATCATAACTGAGTGGTACAGAATTTACATTAATTGTATCAAATGCCTTTAACAGGGACATTTACTCTCCACATCTCAACAGTCTTCACCAATTCCTGTATATTACATCTGTATACGTCCTTTTTTTTTTTTTGGTTTGGTTTTACATTATGCAGAGACCCCTGAAACCATTAGAGTTTGCGGTCTCTGACTAGCAATAACATTACTCTTATTTCCCACTATTTCCTTTTCCTCCAGAGAAGCAAATACAATGATAGGAAAAGAATGAACCTGAAAGGTAAGGAGATGGCAAGTAGCCAAATTATTTATTTAAATAATTTATAAAATATTGCAGAGGATGAAAATACACTAAAGTATAAAGCAGAATTAGCAGATAGCATCCCTAAAGCCAGGATTTTAAAAGGCCAAAAGAGTGCACCACCCTGGCAGAAAGGTCCTTTGGAGAGCAGTTAGGATTGCCTTTGAGTGTATGTAACAGAAATTCAAATACAGCAGTTTAACAAAGCAGGTGCTTTCTCTCCCTCACTGAGTGAGAACTGCAGAGTCAGTTCAGAAATAATACATATACTAATTTATTTCATACTCACAACTATCCTAACCAGTAATACCACTACATTTCCATTTTGAATATAAGTAAACTGAAGCATACATTTAATTACTTGCAAAAGATTACCTATCTAGGAAGTGACAGAGCCAAGACTTGGAAGTAGGCACTCTGTCTCTAGACATGATGACACTATGTGAGTGTCTTGAGTGGGTATAGGACACACTAAAAGAGGAAAACAATTTAGAATTGGCAGATGCAAACACAGTGAAAGTAAGGTTGTTTTCTAAACTGAATGTCCAACCACTAAACTACACCACGGCATGACATCCTATTCCCCATCTGCATTTCCCACCCCACTTCTTCAGCCCATGTAACTCAAGAATAAAAGGTAAAAGACCTAGCTTTCTGCATTTTAATATCGGTTAAGATACTTTCAGCTTCATGTAACAGCTCAACAGAAATGGTCTTAAACAATAATAAATCTTATTGTCTCATATACAGGAAGCTCAAAACCATAGCAGATGTCAAGCCTCGCATAAGCTGGCTTCAGCTTTATTTGAATGTAATCCTCTTTGTTATGAACTCCGCTGTGGAGTAGCTTTGTTTTAGGGATAGTTTTCTTATTGTCAAAAATGGAAGACAGAGGAAAATGATGCAATTTTATTCCTTTTCTATTTTCAGAAGGAGGGAAATAGGATCCCCATAATTCCCTCTTAAGAGAAATAAAGAACTCTTCATAAGGACTCTAGAAATTCTCTCCTTGTCCAGAATTTTGTCCCTTGTCCATTCCTGAAATAATCACTAACAAGGAAGATGAGGTTATATTACAAAATTAGAATTAATTAACAGTCACTCCTATAGTGAGTGACAGATGGAACAAGTTTTCTTGAATAACAAGTGCTCTATGAAGGAAAGGTAGCTCTTTGAATAACCAGGCTCCTGGTAGGCAGGTCAGAGGAGATATTACTGCTGGGTAGAAGTTAATAATTTTCAATGATATCTAATTGTTAAATTACATAAAAGTAAGTTAATGAGAAAATAAGAATTAGACAACATATGAAGTTTTCTGACTAGGATCATATTTCCAAACAGCAATACTCTATTATCTAGAAAACAACAGAGTGATACACTTTTGCAAAATTTCTCAGGGAAAAACATGATTTTTCAACCTAGAATTATATTCCCAGCTAAACTATCAACCAAGGATAAGACCAAATTAAATATATTTTCACATATGTAAAGGTACAGGAGTTTTATTTCATATACATCATTTATGAGGAGGTTATTTTAAGATACATTTCAGAATAATAAGAATGAAAAAACGAGAAAGGCGTAGGATATAAAGTCTAGAGGATATAACTCTGGAGTCAGTCCACTGAATACAGTTCCCAAGATAACAGCTAGTTGAAAATGTAGGTGAAGAGCTGCAAGAAGAATGTCTTCAAGGACAAGAATGGAATGGCCCCCAAGCCATGGCCAGAGTGGGCAAGGAACCAGATGACATTAGAGACACGGAGAGACTTGTGGTCTGACTCAACAAGAAGAAAGGAAGACAAAGGGGAGTATTGTAAGTAAAGAAAAGCTTGTTTGGAAAAGCCATGATTGGATTACAATGTAAACTAATCCTAGGCATGATTTTAAGCAATTGATGAAAAGCAAGGAAAGATCACAAATTCAACCTAGATTAGAAACATTCTCCTACAAATAGTGCAGGGTTCACATTATTAGGTCTATAAAGAAGAAAATACATTTAGCCAAGTACCTGGTTCCTCAATAAAGAATATGTTATAGTCATAATAAAATAATTATGGTACGTTCATTTTCAACTTGAAGAATTAATGCGTACACTAAAGAAGGAAGAAAACATGATTATAAAACAAAATGCAAATATTGCTAACTTTCACAATATAAATGAGAAACCATAGTGAAAGGTAGGAAGAGAGTAAGGGATATATTAAAGTGATAAAAACATAAAAATCTTTGTTTTGTATAGTAGGCAGACATACTTTCTAAACTTGGATCAACAGCAGGTACAATTCCAAGTCCATCGCATAGTATTACAGAAGTGGTCAAATGTGGTTGACTCTGAGAGGTGAGTTCTGGCAGGGGGAAGACTTTTAATTATATATGCTTATTTTATGATTTAGCTTTATAATGTATAAATATATTACTTCTACAAAAATATATAAGAAAATTCATGTAAAAAATAAAGCAAGTATATCTTGGTAACTCTTGGTTAGAATATCTTGAGATAATTGATTCTATAGTTTACCTTCAGTCCCTCTACATTTCATGATGATAGCAAAATATCTTTTTAAGAGGAAATTCAAGCACAAGACAAAGAAAAGACAAGAGAAGAAAAGAGGACATTGGAAAAATCAGGAAAACCATTTTGGAAACCTTTAGGAAAGGAAACTGACGTAGTACATCACAGAAGGCAGAAAGTTAACTCTTGGCAGGGGTGAAACTCTCTACAAGTTGAATTTTCACTTATGGGATAATGAAAAGAACTAAATATTTGAAGCAACAGGAATCCCTGGGAGTTGGATGCCAATCGGATTTGAAACATGAAGACTGGTGCAAACTCCATGTAAGAAGTGTTGATACCCCTATGTCATACTGACAGGTGACAACTTCATTGTCCCTGGCCCAAAGCAGAGATTTATTCTTTGGAGAGTAAACCTATAGGGACTTCACATTCAGTGACCTTAACTGAAGGTACCACCACCCTACTGGAAGAAAGATTATATGAAAGTCTGTTCACTGCACAGTGAGATATTAAAGCTCCTTCCCTGATTGAGCTTTGAGAAGATTGAGTATTGAAGGATTTCTTTCTGGGAAATGTGATTACCCCAAGAGTTAAATATTTAGAGCTGCAAACTATATCCCTCCAGCAGCAAGACCATGCTCTGTGACCCAAAGCCTACTCACTGCCTGACAAGCACTTCCTGATCCTCTCTCTACTCATATGCATAAACTTCAAATCTGTTTTGAGGGCCTCAGTCAGCTTAGAATCCAAAGTCAAAGATAACCAAAGATGTATGGAAACCTTCTATCTTGAAAGATAGATACCAAATCCCACTGAAAACAAGATTAGGAAATGCTAAGGTAACCAAATTCTCAGAAAACTGTAATTTCTGGTCACAAAAAGAAAGGTAAGAGAAAGGGACTCTTTCCAAAATGACATCAAAAGGAACTCTTTAAAAATCCAAAATGTCATCTAAAAATTAAAATATGATTACATAAGTAAACATGTAGTAAAGGTTTGAATAACAAAACTGAAGAAATTTCTCAGAAAATAATGAAAATAGCCAAAAAGATAGAAATATAAAACGATTAAAAACTAAAGTAGCTATTCAAGGACACCCAACTTAATAATAATAGAAGCTGCAGAGAAAAATTAATGAAGAACGGAAGTTTCTCAGAACTGATGTCAAGTCACGACTTTCTAGACGAAAAAGGCCCAACAAGTTCTCAGCTCAGTAATTAGGGGATGTGGCAACACATCGTGAGATTTCAGAAGACTGAGGGGAGGTAGAACGCTGAAAACTTCTCGAGTAGGAATGGGAGGGGGAAGTAAGTTCAATTCAGGGCAGAAGGAGGTAGGATGGCATCGGGCTACTCAGAACAACACCAAAAGTTAGAAAAACTGACTGCCTATAATTTCCAACCTAGGATTTGACACCTTCCCAAAGTATTCATCACATACGAGAAGGAAGAAAGGACAGAATAAAGAGAAATGACTTCTTGCCAACTCTCAAAAATATTACCTCCTGTATACATCTTCTCAGGAAGCTAGATAAAAATTTACTTTATAAACAACTTTACTCCCCCCAACAAAAAAAAAAAAAAAAAAGAGGAAAAGGGAGAAAAAGGAAGAAAGAAAAATAAAAGAAAAAGAAAAGAAAAAAGAGAATGGATTAGTTAACCATGAAAGAAAAATATATAGCATTCAAGAAACCTGGAATCCAATACAGGAGAAAATCAAGGGAATTCCCAGGATGATGATTAAAAAAAAAAAATTCAGTCACAAAGAGCAATTAGTTTAGAGTGGACCAGAAAGGTGGAGAGCTGTGAGGAAGACCCAAGGACAGTAATTATTAACTTTAAGAATAGCAGAGCTTGATCAAAGGAAACATAATCATCATAACCTCTACTATTATCTAATAAAAATATAAATGGAACTTTTGATTTGTCAAAAAAAAATTGAGTAAAGTGTGTGTGGGGAGGAGAAAAATCTGTTACATCTTGATATTTTCATGGTAAATAGTCAATATAAATAATTTAACAAATAATTTTTTTAATAGTAAAACTTCTTTAGAAATATGAGGTAAACAACAGAAGAATCAGCTAAAAAGAGTTGATGATTATATCTCTAGGAATAGGAGTTCCCATTGAGAAATAAGGTAGCACAAGAAACTGTTAACTTTCATTATGATCCTTGGAAATGTATTTGATCTTTAAGTTTATGTACATCTATTTGTTTAATAAAAGTAAAAAACATGTTAAGAGGAATATATTAGGCTCGGAGCCTGTGGCTCAACGGGCTAAGGCGCCAGCCACGTACATCTGATCTGGCGGGTTCGAATCCAGCCTGGGCCCACCAAACAATAATGACGGCTACAGCCAAAAAATGGCTGGGCGTTGTGGCGGGCACCTTTAGTCCCAGCTACTTGGGAGGCAGAGACAGGAGACTCCCTTGAGCCCAGGAATTGGAGGTTGCTGTGAGCTGTGATGCCGCAGCACTCTATCCAGGGTGAGAGCTTGAGGCTCTGTCTCAAAAAAAAGAAAAAAAAAAGAGGAATATATTAATCATATTGTTGAATTTTCATTACAAGGTGAATTTAAAAAGTGGCATTATTATCCCTTTCAGCTTCTTTTACATGATTCCATTATCAGCATGCCCTCATATGGTTATTCAAAATCCTACATTTTGGTTCACCCTAAATTCATTCTTAATGCATTGTATTAATACACTTTGGTAAATAACAGCAAAAGTAGTACACGTAGCCAGCATTCTCAAATCTGCTTGATTTCTTGTTCTGCATGTAGGAATTTATGACAAAAGTTATAGATTAGAAAATAAAACTCACCACAGAAGTATAAACATTATTCATGTGAATTATAACAACATTCATAAAATTTATGTGCAAGGTGATCTGTTAGATGGTTATTCAAATGTGACAAAGTAAAGTTGAAAGTAAAATCAAACATCTGGGGCCAGAATATATGTAATCAGGAGGGTTATGGATATGCATGTCAATGGATTATAGTGCCCTTGAGGAATTCTGACTTTGAAAATGCTAACTTTTTTCCCTAGAGTTACCCTCAATTGAAGTGAAAGTCTCAAATCAATAATTGATAATACCCTAACTAATCTACGTTAAAAACTAGAGATTTACCCACTTAACAATCAAAGAGCTCTTTGCTATTTCAGGAGAAGAAAAAAATCAGCACAAATGTTTTGATAATACTTTTCCAAAGGAAATAGAACATTTATTTAGAGTGCTATTCCTAAATATTCAGTCAAGCAAACTAAAGTCATAGGTGGTTAATTTTTGCCTTAGTTTATTCTTTCGGTTTAAATGTAACAGGAATCAATTAGTGCCAACTTAGGCCCAAAATAATCAAAAAGGAAAGGTGGGGAGGAATTTATTTTAAGGAAACTTCAGTATCTCAGTACAAAAGGACAAAAGGACTATGGCAGCCCAGGAGGGGTCTGGAACAGGAAATGTTATGCCATCTCCTGTTCCCATCTCAACTTCTCTCAGAATATTTGTTTTATTTATTTCTCTCTCTGCTGTCAAACTATCTCTGTTACTCAGTTCACAGGGTGATAACCATGTCACAGTTCTAGCCATTTTACATCTCCTTCATTCAAAAGACAAGTCCAGCTAAGGAACGAAACTTTTGATACTAACTCTGATCGTATTTTGAGCCAGGTGCTACCTTTGGTCCAGGTATCCACCATCAGAACACAGTCACGTTGTACAAACATGGCTGCCATCTCCTGCACCTGTGATTCTGTGGAAAAGAATTGGAAGTGGTAGGGGTCCACAGCTAAGGAAAGACAATTCTGACCTTATTCTTTCTATACTTTCCTTAGAACCTTCTATGTGTACAGCACTAAGAACATAATTTTGAAAAAGGCAGACATGTTTCTCACAAACCTTACTCTCTAGTTAGGTATGTTGAGATTGGGAATGGGCTTATGATAATTCGGTTCACATATAATTAATATGTCAAAGTAATCCAGTGAAACAAGTGATACTCTGGTTGACAGAAAGGCATATGGAAGCAATGGAGAAAAGGTATTTATTTCACTTAGACATGGGAGGTTATGATTGCTTCCTATGAAAAACATCTACACCAAGACTACAAAGATGCACAGGTCAAGTGCATGGAGATGAAATATAAAAAAATGACAAAGAATCTTAATATTTCTGTAGTCATATAAAGTAATGTTGGAATGTTGATAGGTGTTTTGGCTTGGATTCCTCCAAATCAAACTTTGAGATGAAGTAAGACAAAAAAGTCTTCTGTGTTGACATTGATTTTAACAGATTTCCCTCCCATGAGGATGGCCAATAGCAATTTCACCTGTGCATTCTCCCAGGGGAGTGAACCCCATAGAAACACAGCATCCTTTCCTCAGTGGCATTAGGAAAAAGTCCCAGGGCTGACTCTCATAGGGACAATTTTGACCATTGAGCAAATCACTGTAGATAGACACATGGAATGTTTTGATTGGTTGAGGATTGGGGAACTTCAAGTTTACAACCCGTAATCATTTAGTGGCTGATTAGTTCTTCCAAAGATTCCATGGCACTGGCTGGGCATGGTGGCTCATCCCTGTAATCCTAGCACTCTGAGGGGCCAAAGCAGGTAGATTGCTGGAGCTGAGGAGTTTGAGACCAGCCTGAGCAAGGGTGAGACTCTGTTTCTACTAAAATTAGGAAAAACTAGCTAGACATTGTGGCAAGTGCCTGTAGTCTCAGCTACTTAGAAGGCTAAGACAAGAAGGTCACTCGAGCCCAGGAGTTTGAGGTTGCTGTGAGCTCTGATGCCATGACACTTAACCACAGAGTGACTGAGTGAGACTCTGTCTCAAAAAAAAAAAAAAAAAGAAAAGATATCATGGCATTATTACCAGAAGAGAAAATGGATGCTAGACAGGCGAAATCAACAGATGCCTATTAACATTTTCAGAATTACTCCTTTAGTATTTATTTTCTACTTGGAGGTATGTCATGCATCATAAAGAGTTAGCACCAAAGAATTTTTGTTAATAAGAGTTTATTCTATAAGAAGAACCTTCATCAGAGTAGTAACTTGGATGTAAAGGATGGGTGCGAAAAGTAAACAACTTAAATAATCTGCATTTTTGTTTTCAATATACCATGCATGTTTGCACATAAAGAGAACATGATTCTTAACCCCTACTGGTTCACAGATGTTTTTCATGTATTTTTGAAAGTCTGATGAACTCACAGACCCACTCCTTAGAAAATTACTTTTACAAGCAAACTCCATTTAAGGGATTGACAGCCTACATGAAGCTCAAGTTAAACCTCCCCATCTAGACTGACTGTTTTCAAAGCCCTTGGCTCCTTTGCAAGTAAACAGATAGTCCTTTTCATAGTTGTAAAATAGGAATGCCATTTAGATGAATTTATTGATTTTTATTTTTAAGCTGCTGAAATTATAAAGATACACAAATAATAAACACGATTTTCATATGGCATTCTTGTTCAATTCAGTGTCACAATCTTAAATCAAGGAAGATAAACTGTATTCAATTTCTGGTGAGGATACAAGGGCGAAAAATTAAGTCTTTCTGAAGCTTTTGGATATTGTTTACTCCCATAATAAAGAAGGCAGCTTGCTGCCTAATAAGATGTGGCCTGGGAGGTTGCTTTATCAATTTGTTGATCCCTGGGAGGAAAGAACACATTTTAAAAACAAATCCAAGAGTAAGACATACATGAATACGATCCATTTACACTGAGGGTGCACTGCTGTACTGGGCCAAATAAAATAAGAATTTTTGCACAGAAATTTATTCCTTCCACTATGCCTTCCCTAAATAATATGAGGGTCAGGAATTAAATAAGTGTATGTCTGTAGGAAGCACTTTAGGGTTTCTCTGCCTTTTTAGTAGACAATATTATAAACAACCATAAACTTGTGAAAATGCTAAAATGCTAAACTTGTAGGTTTGTCAGATAAAATACAGGATGCCCAGTTAAATTTGAATTTCAGATAAGCCACAATAATTTTTAGGATAAGTATGTTCCATGCAATGTTTGGTATCTACTTACCCTAAAAAATAATTGCGGCTTATTGGAAATTCATATTTGACTGGACATCGTGTATTTGAATTGGCAAAATCTGGCACCCCTCGAAACTTGCAAAGAATACCATTTTACTCATTTGTAAATAAACCCTTGGTTTTGCATATTAACATAGTTTGGGTACAAGCATCTCATTTTGGTTTCATATATATGTTTTCCAGCAAAAATGACTATTGAAGAATACGGTAGTCCTTATCCACAATTTTAGTTATGCATGGTCCAAAAATAGGTGACTTCCGTGCAATAAGTTATTTCGAGAAAAAGAGAGGGAGAGTAAGAGAAGAAAGAGACCACATTCATGTAACTATTATCCTAGTACATTGTCATAATCCTTCTATTTTATTATTATCAATAGTTATTGTTGTCAATCTCTTACTGTGCCTAATTTAGAAATTAAATTTTATCATGGTTATGAATGTATAGAAAAAACATAAGGTTTGGTACTCCCTGGTTCTAGGCATCTATTGAGGGTCTTGGAATTTATCCCAGCGTGTAAAGGGGACTACAATATACACAATTACATTTTCACTCAAGTTGTAATAGAATACTTTCATTTTTTCCCCCTCATAAAAAGTTTCCACTCATATATGTTTTCACTACTAAAGAACTTTATGAAGAAAGCTAGACTCAGGTAGATGTTTATTTTAGATCATCTTTATAACATTTGAGATAACATTAAATATTAAAAGTTGCATATTTTCTACTTTTAAAGTTACCGAGATTTTATATGTAACATGATTTATTTTTGAAAGCAGAAACTTTTCTAAGCAAACCATTATGTAGACATTAAATTGGTGAATGCAGAAAATGAATTATTTTATTTTTAAGTAAATGAGAAATTATTCTGTGCTGTCATTTTTACGTTTGCACATTTTTAGTTAAATCGTAATTGGCGATGCCCATGGTATCAGTTGTGAATTGTGGCTTTCCATGTCACAGACACATTCGTTGCTGTGGCTTTGCAATATCATTCCCTGATGCTTTTCTCAATTGTGGTTTTCATAATCATTGTTTGATAGTCATGTAGATGTGGTTTGGGGCTGCTATATCTATTTGGACAGAGATAACTGCTTATAGGTTTTGCTGTCCTTTTATTTTATAACCTTATTGAGTTAAACTAGAAAAAAAGAAAAACTGAACCTTAAATATCATTAACATTCTCATTAAAAATAATGAGAAAATACAAAATGTAATAGTATTCTCTATTTTAATTGATTCATATATATTTAATTCATTCATTGAGATATATTTATAAATTTAGATAAAGTAATATCTGTCTCTAATAAAGCATTCTAGTTATTTTAGTTACCTTGCCTTGAATTCTTCGATTTGCGCTCCTTTCAGCTTTTAAACTACATATTTAGCTTTTATTTGTTTCTCTTTTACTTCGAATATTTAACAATTTCAAATGCCAAAAGAAACACTGTTAGGATATTTTAATTCCAATGGGCATTCCTTCTGTGTGACATAAAAACTCAGCCAGTCCTGTAAAAAGATTTTTAAAAACCGTAATGTACAATATATCTGATTGTAAGTACATCAATTTAACTATCATGAACTGAAAATGAAGGAGGTAAAAATCTGTGGTTCTCTGCTTATTTATTCCACCACGCAAACGCAAATGGCCCTGCTTTTCATGGTACCTTCTGCCTTAATTTGTTGGTTCTTCAGGAGACGGACTTTGTCATTCAGCGCATTTTCCACTGCAATATACCCTGTATTCTAACAACCTCCTATGGTAATAAGTACTAACGGTTAATGTAATAAAATTCACCATTGGTCTTCAGTTTTGTATTAAAAGTCTCTCAGCTATACCTTTCATATGGCAACTCTTTACACCTTCCGGAAGATGTCCTGATGGGGTTATAAATGATACTGATTACAGTGCCTTGGACACACTGAGTATCCTGAATTACGCTCCATCAGCCCAGGCTCTGTGCTGACCCCAGACCCTTTTAGAGCGTGGATATGGTGGGGCTCACACAAATGCTAGTCCAACAAAGGGGGACCCAATTTCAAATCAGAATGGTCGATTTCACAACCTCCTGGGGGAAAAGTTAACAGTATCTGGGGATGCATGCTAAACGGCCCAAGGAGTTTATTAGCAAACTCTGATTTCCTAAAGCAGCCAGTTCTGCTACCACTTGGGCAGAAGCTCCTTCCAGCTTATCTGGGGAAAAAAATTTAAAACTCAGCGTATATGCAACTGTAAGAAAATAAGCTAACCTCATACAGCTTAACTTGGCCGAAATAATAACTATGCTAATCACCTCAAAATTTGTTCTCCTTTCGGCTTGCAGTTTTCCACGTACTACACATACAATAATTGAATAGGAATGAAACGAAACTTTAGAAGCTAAAGAACCACGTAACAGTGGGTCTTACCTGCTTGGGAAATAATGGCAACATCAACTCTTTTATTAGTCGATCGGCGCTTTCCTGTGGCAGAAGAACTATGAGAAGGAACGGTCAGGGGGCAGAGTGGCTCTACAGAACTTCCACATACTTTTTCAAAGAACTTAGTATTTTTATTAGAGATGGTTCATTTCCCAACTAAAACTAATCACCTAGCTACGAGTTCTCCTTTTGGATGTGAGAAAAATATCTGCCTGTCTTCCAATTCAGGAATTTTAGAATTTAAAAGGGAAACTCCGCGTGACAAAGACACTTTCAGGATGCTGCTCTGCACCCCATCCATACGGGCCAAGTGTGTGTGTGGGGGGTCCGTGTGTGCAGCGGTCTCCAGGGAACCTCGAGAGCAAAGAAATGGTCTTCTGAGAGTCTAGGCAGATGAGAGGACCTAGCTGGCCCCAAGACACACAGTTGGCATTTACGATCCTCTGGCTGTCGCCCAGGACTTTGCCAGTGGCCTAATCTTCCTGCCAAGAAGCTGGAAGGGCGGGGGTTGGGGAAAGGGGAGGGGGGCGGCGTAACTGGAAGCTCAAAGTTTACGGAGAGACGGATTTCTTTGTGCCCTGCTGGATGGGTGAGGCGTGGGAGAAGAGAGTTGGGGTCCGTCAGAGGGGGCTGTTGGAAGAAGTTGCCTGGAGGGGGGAGGGGTGCCCTGGCAGCTGCCCAGCGTTGACGCGGTGACAACTGCAGAAGGTGGCCCTCCTCCAACCCTCCCCACACCTCCCCCCAACTCCCACACACCCCTGCCCTCATCGCCCGCCACTGCCTAGATGCCCTGTGCTCCACCCGACCTAGGCCAGGGCCCCAGCTTGCATCGGGCTGGCTTTGGATGCGGCCAATCCTCCCCGCGCTGATGGCATAGTCTCCCCTCCCCACCGCCCCGGCGCGCCCCTCCCTCCCGCGGCAGAGCCCGAGCTGCGCGGCCCGGGGCGGCGGCGGCGGCGGCGCCCGAGTATCTGTCCCGCACGCCCGGGAGAGGGGAGAGCGAGCGCGCTCCTCCTCCTGCGCCCTCCGCCCTCTCTCTCCCCCTCTCCCCCCTGCCGGCTCTCCTTTCCCTCCTTCCTCCTCTTCCTTCTTTTCTTGTTTCCCCCCTCCTGTCTTTCCCCTTTTCTCTCTTCCCGACCATCCGCTTGTGAATTCCCATTCTCTCCCCTTCGCCGCTCTCCGTGTCTCCCCCGCCCTCGTCGCTGTCACACGCTCTCTGCCCCCCTCTCTCGCCTTCTCATTTGCTTGCTCATCTCCAAACGTGGATCCGCGGCTCCCGGAGGAGCCCCGCGCCCGGAGCACCTGGAGTCCGGCCGGCGGCGGCGGCAGGAGCGGCGGGAGCCGAGGGAGCGGCAGCCCCGACCGCGGACACCGCGGGAGCCCCAGCGGCAGCGGCGGCCGCCGAGATGTCCCGGAGAAAGCAGAGCAAACCCCGGCAGATCAAACGTAAGTTTGCGTGCGAGGCCCGGAGTTGGTGGGCTTACTCCTGAGAAGGGGGGCGCGCGGGCCGGGCCGGGGCTGGGAGACTCGGGGAAATCCCTTCCTAGCCCCGAGGATTTGTCAAACTTTGTCTGAGCTGTCCTAGGGACAGCTAGACAGTCACAGACAGACGGCCGGCCCGAGCCTCGGGCGGGAGCGAGGCTGCCGGAGCCGTCCGTGCTTGCTCCGCTCAGCCTGCGCGCTCCCGGGTTTCTTTTCGGATTCGGACCCCGCACGCCGCTAGTCACCGGTGCTTCGTCGTGCAGCCTGCTGGGGCGGTCCCGCTCGTTTAGACGCTCGGGATTGTTGTTGTCATTGTTGATGTCGCGATTGACGTGGCACTGCTCTTGGGCACCACTTTTGCCAACCGGGCTGCGAACTTCTTAGACAAGCTGGTCGAGCCCTCGGGGCGAGAGAGGGAGCTTCCCCAGGCGGTGGAAACGCAGAGTGCCTGGGTCCCGATCCCGGGCGGTGCCACCGCCACGCCAAACCCGAAGTGAAACAAAAAGTAGGTGTAAAAGTTCGCGCCTCCGCCGCGGGCCGCCTTGCGCCTCCGCCCTGCGGGCTCGGGGCTCGTGGAGGGCAGGGCGCGCCCTGGGACTTCGGGCGGGTCCGGCTCGCGCCACCGAGACGCTCAGCCGAGCGGTGGCTTCGCGTCTGGCCCTGGAGGCGCGCGGAGTCCGGGCGGGGAGGGGCCGCCCGTCACTTTCAGCGCGGAGGCTGTGAGTTCAAGGCAGCCGGCGCGCCAGCGTGCGGGGCCCGGAGCCCCAGGACCCCTGTGGGCCCTGGGGGTGCCTAGAGGGCACCGCGGGGCGAGAGACACCTTTTCGAAACACACACACCCTCGCCCAGATCAACTCGGTCAACTTTTCTTGGTTTGGGAAAAATTCCTCCAATAGCGTTTTATAGGCCTGCGACATATTTTCAACGCTTTGGCCGAAAAGAAAAAAAAAAAATCCTTATTAGTTTTTGCCAGCCGTGTTGTGTGTCTGTTTCTTCGTGTTGTTTAAAGTCTGGCAACTAGTTTTAAACGAATTATCATGTAGTTTCAAGATAATACGTTAGTAGTGCCCCTCCCCCCTCGATTATTAACCATACTCGCCCCATCCCCAGATGTTGAAAATTCTGTTTGGTGTAACTTAAACACGAATCTTATCAATCAACTTGTCCTTGAAATGGAGGCCAGGTTATAAAGAGTTTGCAATAATTAAGTCTATATATATTAAGTCTCTCTCTATATGTATATCTGCCGCGC
>CAUYRH010074865.1:27500-64420 GCA_963574655.1 Perodicticus potto
AAATGTTCCATGTTGGGAATGATCTTCCCAGCAGTTCTGTGTAGAGGCTTTTGCAGAAGTTGGAATCCATTCATACTGAATAAATTACCTTTGTGTTATTTCAGATGATCTAACAATTTCAGGCGGTATGAGTTCCTAACTTGCATGTTGGCATTTTAATGTTCTATGATATTTCTGAAAAGAGTAGGAAATAGTAAATGTTTTCTTTATAAAGTGATGATTGTTTTAAAATGAGAATGGTACATATTAAACTTACTTAGTATTTTTCATGTGGAAACCTCTAGCTGGATAATTTTTATAAGCTTAAAATTATGTTATACGAAGAAGTGAGTGGGGTTATTTTTCATTGTTCTTCTGTGGGTATTTTTTTTTTAATGTTTCTTCTGTTAATGTTCAATCCATATAATTTTTGGAATTATCCACTCTATTATCATTTAATATTATTACTTTAATGAAAGGTTTTGGGAATGCTGTGCACATTTGAAAATACTGATTAGTCTTATAGACAGTTAGAACATCTTGCTTTTTACCTGCCAGATATTAAGAAAGGTTTTCGCTTTGATGCAAATTACTCATTTCTTTTGAATTTTAGGGACAATTAAATTTAATACTTTAAAAATCCTTTCTCTTTGGTTATGACACTTCTCATGTTGGGGATTTGATTTTCTTCATTTTTGACTAAGCATTATTTAAGAAAAGCTATTTTTACATATGCTACAAAATAAAGGAACGTGTCTTTTGTAACAGTGGTTTTATCAATAAAATAAAATGGTACCTATTGTTTTGTAAGATGACATATAATTAATTTCTTCTAAATTTGAAGTGATATCAACACATAATTTTTCTGAAAATATCTAAGAATAATAAATAGATTTAAAAATAGATTTTAAAATGGGTAATATAGTAATCCTGGTGTATAAGGAAGTTTATAGGTAAACTTTCTTATATTATCTTTAAAAAACGCGACTTTGTTAGTCATGAATTTGAGTCTTTTAAAGTTCAGGGCAGTCAACAGTGCAAAACATAAATAAAGTAGCATTTTCATTTCTAGTTGCTGTAAAAGAGTTTAGGGGTAAACTTGGCAATGTGACTTGCATTTAAAAGATCAGCAACGTTTTCCACATCTGGTAACTTTCAAAGCAGTTCATTTATGAAATTATGGAGTAAGAAGATCTATGTAGTTTAATATTATATATCTCAATTTTTAAAAAATAAACAAACCACTTTGAATTTTCTACAGATTGTAATTAGAGACTTTAAGAATGATATAATTTACCTATTCAATTGCAAGGAGTGTTAGCTTCTCTTTGAATTTCACATGAGATCAGCTTTCATTTTAGACATAAAAAAATCACCAGTAAGTCTTCATAAATAAAAATGTTATTTCCTGAGCTATTTAAATATGGACATAAAACATATAGTGTGACTTGCCATATATTATTTAAGACAATGTTATCACGTTGTAAAGGAAAACAATGCATTTAGATGATTTGCTCCTGATTTTCATATTATGTTAATCTCAAATTGTATTAGATGTTTAAGGGTTAATGCAAAAAAGATTTGTATATTTCTTTGTTTGGGGGTAATTGTGAGACACATTAAGATGTTCATTTATGATAGCAATTTTCTAGCTTATGTCTATGTCTCTATTTTGCCTATATTTACATCTATCTGAATCTTCGTAGAGGGATGTATTAAGTTAACTTTATATTACAGTTGAGGTAACTCATTTCTCTTGTTCATGAGCTATCCAAGGCCTTTCTCACCCATGTTATTGCTGCTGCTTGAGGATTTACTATTCAAGAACTAATTAGCTCTTTTTTCAAATGATAAAAAGAAGGAATGAAACTCTAATTAGCCATTTCACTATTAGCTATTACCGCTGGAAAAAGTTTTGAGAGAATAAGATCAAACCTAACATGTTAACTAAATGAGGCATTCGGAGCTCGACGTATGGCTGGTTTTATCGATGATTTTGCTCTTCTCCACAACCAAGGCGTATCCACAATGAACTTGTCATTTACATTTAATCACAACCCTATTTAAAAATATACCTTTTGCTCAAAAAACAATTAAAGAAACTAATTTTATTTATTTTACAGTCTGTAATTTATTTTTACATTTCAAGCAAAACCACCCTCTCAATGAACTTTCCTTCAACATAACTTCATGTGTATCCAGGCTTTAAGTAAAGTGAAATTATTTAGAGGAAGTTTTTTCATGTTTGTTTGAATTGTAGGAAGAATCTAAAATTGGGTTTCTGTAGGAATAGAAAATATTTTTCAAGAAAGTTTACTTTTTTAAATGCAATCCTTGTTCACTAACAAGTGTGAGTGGATATGTTATCTTTGGGGTGCTTATTCTCCAAGTCATAGTCCCTCGGATTTTTTGTTACTCTCCCAAATCCGGAGGACTAATGGGACGTTTCAGAACACTGCAGATGTTTTTGAAATCTGGCCTAATTCAGCATCTGCCACTGTGTAAAATTATCAGTTCATTCTCTCTCGAAATGAATAGCAGCTAAAGTGTGTTACTTCAGTCGCCAGAGCTGTGTTTCCATCATAGATAAAGGGGTAAGTATGCATCATTTAATAAGGTTACATTTTTAATAGCTGAAATGCAATTAAATTAATAAGCTCAGATATGGCAATATTTGGCATTCTGGAAAGAACTATCTCTTTAAAGGTATTAGCATAAAGATAGCACATTTGTTTATTATGCTTCCAAATCAGCTCCTAGTATCTCTGCCACAGGTAACAATTGACTTTTCAGGCTTCAAGTTAATAGCCTTGTCTCTTGCTTGTAGGGATCAATATTAGTATTAATTAATCACCATTATCATCACTGGGATCTGGTTCTATTTGTTGTTACATCAGCAAAATATCAATATAGAAAGTGGACTCTCTGATCGTCATGGCAACTTCATCTCTTGGGTCAAAGAAAGTTTATCTTATCTGTGCATAGAGAGTGGCAAACTGTTTAGGGATCTAGTTTGAACTCTAAGAACATTGATTTAGTTTTTGTTTGCGAATAGAGGCTGAATTCCAATCACAAGGGATAGGTAAGATTTAAATATTAATGCCGAGAGGCTTGTCTGAGAGGATGTCACACCATTACTGTCAGACTGTCTTTTTGAGATGACAGAAAGGTAGAGAAGAATTGTCTAGTCAGGATTATTTCAAGCTTTCGTAATTTTTGCTTTTGACAAATGTTTCTAAAACTGAATATATGATCATTACTAGGTAGAGTTGGTTTTGGTCAAGATTTCATATTTTAAAATAAAAGGCTATCATTTTTTTTTCTCTTACATCTTTTATTTCTTGTTCCTTTATTGTAATATCTACTATGTTAAAAAAAAAAAAGTACCTTCAAAGACTAGTTTTGCCTCACTGTATGTGTGAGGTAGCTAGTCCCATGTCGAAGGTGAGAGAGTTTTACTATGGATTTTCAAGTCCAGGGAAGGAATCTACCTGGGATTATTTGAATATTAACAAATACTGATTTAACAAGGGAAATCCTAAACAATAAGCTGAGGAATAGATATCATTGAAGAATGTTTGCAAAGGTAATAAATGATCTCAAGTTTCTAAAGCCAGGAAAAAAATACTAGCCATTTTCCTGCTATTCCTAAGACATACTGATTATTTAATGTAAGCATTTTATTTCTAAATTAGGTCACTGGAAATTCATCTTTGTTAAAAAAAAAAAGTTATGCTAGAGGGTAAAAACTAGCTTTAGAAATTGTGTCTGATTTACTGCACTTAACTCTTCAGCTTTCAGGCACCCAATAAACGTTTGTGGAATGGGAAACTCTATACACATCTTATGACTGTAGAGATTTTAAAAATGAATGTTTAGTGCCTGGTAGGTATACTCAATGTCACAAAATTACCCATCATTCTGGGCATTGTCCCTACAGTAGTTAAATAACAACTCTTTTATCTATCCTGCAGGCTAATGCTGTATATTATTTAATATTTTGGTAATATTTCCATTTATATAAGCCAAGGAATGTGTTACTAGAAACACTGGTTTAACATCTAGGGTTGAGTACCCTTTAAGTTCATATGGACATTTGCCATTGACTGCTTAGTGTTATTTGTGAAAATACTCCCCTTTGAATCGCTAGAAGTTGTTGAATGGTATAGGTCTCGTCAAGTAATGATTTGGCTTTTATGAATGTCAGATTTCTCATAATCCACTCACAAATAATAATAACTTATATACAGACTATGATAAAAATATAATAACTTATATACAGACTATGATAAAATATAATAACTTATACACAGACTATGATAAAAATATGTAATTTTAATAGCCCTACAAAAGCTGTAACCACTAGTTTTTGTATATGTCTTTTAATAATTGTTTACATTTAAAAATGCATCTGAAAATTATTTTTAAATGAGCATTTATTGGAAGATGTATTTAATGTTTTTTTTTAGTTTATTTTCTTGTTATTAAGAAATTCCATTAAAGATATGAATCACTCTAATGCATATTTGGAAAACTTTTGTGGGCCTCTCTTTGATAGAAAAAAAGAAAATTTTCGAGTAGTCAACATCCATATAATATTGCATATGGAAAATTTCATAGAAGTATAAGTTGATTAACATAAAATTTTTAGCCCTAATCTCTAAAATTATTTTAATAAAAAATATTTATGATCAATATAAAATTTGCAAAAATATTTAAACTTGACTAGAGTGAAGAATTAATTACAAAATTTAGAGTTAGAGGCAAATGTTTGTTCTTCATTTCCTATTAAAATGAGACTTTTACCTTCTAATTTCCTTATTAATTGTCCCTCTGGAATATTGAATAATCGTATATTCTTGAAAAAAGACTTTTATTTACTCTACTGTGATATATCCTGAAATTATTGGAAGCCTGCAATAAATTGTGGATTAGAAGATTAAAAGTGGTGAATTGACAAGTCTTCAGGCTCAATGAGAGCCAAATTTCACTTAATTTATGCAGAAAAATTACTGTAAATAAAATACTTTTAAGTACTTTGAAAATAATGATAAAATAATTATTGTAAATAATCGGTTATACTCAAGGTTGGCCATTTCTCCCTTATTTATTGTGTTTAGATTACCTAAATTTGGAAGCATGGCTTTGAAACTTACCCCACTATTTGATTAAAAGATATTATTTATAATTAATTGATAAAATCTATCATATATTAATTTTAGTGTATTTGATATGTAAGAACAGTTCTATTTCTACAATAGTGTAATAAGATTTTTTTTTCATATTTCTAATGCAAGATTGTTTAATTTTCCATATCTAATTTTTCCAAAAGATAAAATGCTGTGTACTGGTAAGCCTTCTTGCTGATTGTGTGTGCTGAGAAGTTCAAAGTCATTTGTTTCTTATAAAACCCCGTGAATTCAGTGGGAATCTTTTAGAATGATGCGTTTCTCACTGTCTACAAATTATTTTCATAGTGTTCATTTTCATCCATGTCAAATATATCAGTGTAATACTTTGTGGTGTTACACAGCCCGTACTTACTTGATTAAGCTATGCATTTTCGTGAATACATGCTGTGGATAAATTTTATGCTGCTTTTAAGAGGTTTTCAACATATATTACAGCTCAGTGAATATATTATTGAGAGATGGATGGTATATTGGCCACATTACCTATTAATGGAAAGCTTGTATTCATCATGAAGTTTGTGGTTTTGATTTTAAGGAAAAAGTCTAAAAGTTTAATTTCTCCTTAAAGTAAAAAAGACCAAGATAACCAAAAAGACAGTTACCTTGGGATAACATAGAATACATATAGCCCCAAGATATATGTCTAATTTACTCTTGTCACTTTTGTGTAGAAATTGTAGAACAGGTATCTACTCTGAAATTAAAAATTTCAAGTTCATAATCTATGTCATGATTGTTTTCTTACCTAACAATTTATGCATAGGCATATATTCTGTACTGGGCTATTAAAGTAGGAGGTCAGCTAACATAGATAGAGTTAGCAACAGCATTCAAAGTTTATACATTTTTTCCCCACGACTACTGTCAGTGTAAATAGATGAAAAAGGCTTTTAATTTTTGATTTATTTTATTAATTTGAGATAAAACTGTCTGAATTTGTATTGTGCATACTTATCAATCAGGTCTTCTTTCTCTTCTTAAAGTGACATTCTTCAATTCTCATTTTGATAGCCTTTCTGCCTGCTTTGACATAAAAATAACCACATTTTCCAACAACGTTTGACTTGTATGTGAGGGCTCTTGAATATTTTGGAAATATTGGGCCTCCCTCCCACTGCCAGGGACAGTCTCAGTGTGCAGGAGAGACGGACCAACATGGGACTCGTATAAGTCTGAAATATTCAAGAGTTCATTTGCAAATATATTAGATAGCTGCTAAAAATATCACCCCACTTCTTAACAATGTGCATCTTGGACAAACAGGCGCATATTTTGTCATCAAGTTGCTTAAGCTTCTGAAGTCAGGGCTACAACTGGGTCAGATGATAAGATGAGCACAACAGAGAAACGAAGAGAGCGTCTGATAAAACCTGATTGATTGATGTCTGGCTTCCCCACCATCACAGGCAGTTGACAGTTAGTTTGGGATCAGATGATTTGGCTTTCGCGATAGAAGATGGGGCCTGGTAGGCAAGCCTGAAGGACGAAAAGGTCGGTTTCTGTGTAGTGTCAAGAAATATGGAGCTCCCACAAGGTGGGGCATTATTAATATTTCATTCTTTCTTTTTTTAGGTCCAGGCCCTAACACTTGATAGTCATTTAAAGGCATGAAGATTCAGTCTACAAACAGAAATAAGTGACTACTTCTCTGCTTTATTTAATTTAATGTTTTTACTTTGTTAATGTCATAAAGGGCAAGGGGATATGTTCATTTGATAACTAAGTCCTTCTTTTATATTTTATTTCACAATAAATAATGACTTTACATATTTTATTTTATTATAATCTTATGAGGAAAATTGCTACAAAACAACACATAAATTAGCTAAATTTAATATTCAAAATATACTTTTGAAAAAGATAGGATTTTTTTCCAGTGAAAAATTACTGCATACATTAAGCCAGAGTTATCAGTTCAGGTGTTTTGAGAATTATAGATTCTGAGAAGCGTAGGTTAAAATATTTTCTCATACATGACACAGACATGTCAGAGTTTGGGGAAATCTTAGGTGACACCACTGGAAAACTTCATATGTTGTACAGGTCCTTCGTTAGTGAAAGATTGTGCTGGAATTCGCTGAACTTTAATCTTGCTGGTGATAGGATAATTAGAATGCTTCTTTGTATTTCAATCATGGAAATCCCCAATTCTTGACACATATTAAAAATCATTCGTTAAAAACCTATGTTAGCTGGTTTGTATGCCACCACAGAACAACATTGTAGGACACTTCTAAGGTTGAACATAATTAATAGGATAACTCTTCTTGGAGGGTAGGAAGGAAGGAAAGAAGAAATAAAAGGAGGCAGGAGTAAATCAGAATGGCTAGTTTTATAATAAAATGTTTTCCAGTGTTAGGCTTAAAAATTAGTACCACTGTGATGGAATTGGAATTTGGGCAGCTCCGATTTGAATTAAGATTCAAGACAGTTTGATACTCTCTAAAAATCCTCTATGAAGTATCACTTTTCTCTGAGTTGTAAGGGTCAGATCTCCAAAGACAGTTGGGTCTGAGCTAATACCAATATCAGCAAGATGAATTCTGCAAGGTGCTGTATTGCTGATAGTATAAGTGGAATACTATATGGAAACACTTGTGTCAAAGCCTGAAGTGGCACTCGTAGTAAATGCAGGAAGGTGGACTGATGGCCATTTCGGCAGTGATTAGTAATACTTCCAAGAAAGGTGCCATGAGAAAATGACCTGGTTTCTTCTATATATTTTTATCTGAAACAAAAAAATCACGTATGTTCACGTGTGTATGTGTATATATATGTTCATATATCACATGATACATGTGTGTATATGTAACACATATATCTCATATATTATATTTAAATATATATTTTTTTCAGGAATAATGAGAAATCATAGGTATGGTTACAAAAACTTTTGCAAAAAGATGGTTCAGATAAAAAAAATGCTCACCCATAGTGATCTTATTCTGATGGTGACATAACTATTGAGAGTTCGGTGATACTGTGTAGTAATTAGCTCAAAACTTTTGTTACATGGGGAAAAAGGGAATACAAGTGGATTTTCCTTGTATAATCACAGTGTAAGTCTGTGATACATTTCTAAGTTATACAGTTACAATAATGTTTCATTTTAAGGCAGTGTAACAGTTCTCAAATGCAAATTGCTTTGATAGTATTAAAGTTTTTCCCATATCCATGAGCAACTCTCTAAAAGTTAATAACTTTTTTTGTATAAACACACACTTAATATAATAGATTACCTAATACTTCATTTTCCACTCTTTTATTCCCTAATTATTTTTGTTTATTGTTTCTTTTTGTCATTCTATCTGTTTTGGAACTGTATATCTTTTTTTTTTCTTTTTGTATGTAGAGGTTAGGTGTGTTTGAAAATTAACTAATTATAAATTGAGGAAAATTAGCATTGATAAATGAAGAATGTCTCATCATAAAAATAATAATGATCAGCAGTGCTTGTAAATGGAAAATAAGAGTACCAGTGAGTTCGTCAGCTAGTCTGCAATTTCTTGATTAATCCTACAGATTCAGAAATCTCATTTAAACAGAGTAAGAATTTGGGATGCAGTGACTATGCTGATTTGTCTGATATTCATTTTGATGTTCTTTGAATCTTGGTTTAGAAGTTTTCATTTTGAAAAAGTAAGTAGAATGAGGTTCAGGTATGGGATGTTAGTAAGGCAGATCTTAGGAGATTTGTTTTCTGAAAGTACCAGTGTTCTTTATATAGAAAAATAACTTCTTTACCTATTACAGGGGTTCAAAAAGGTGTTAACTGGACATTATTTTTACTTTCCTAAGAAAGAAATGATTACAGCTTGAATCAGGGGCTTTCAGCCTAGAATCCATAGGCTTTGAAGAGTTTGTAAATATCTACACATTTTATGCAAAATGTTATGTATTCAAGAATTTTTCCAGGTGGACATTTTCATGATCTTGTCAATGGGCTCCACAGCCCCACCAAAACATTAAGACCATTCTAAAGGATTTCTGTATAGGCATCTGTATGTAACCACTTGTTACATTTTTAAAAGTAGCCATCTAAAATAGGAACAGTTTTATTTTCTTTGCTATAATGACTTTTTTCAAAAACAACAAATCAAATCACATCACTATGCAGCTTTAAATTTTTCAGCAGATGTCTTCTGCAATTAATATCTGAGCGTTTTATTATGGACTGGCACGTTCTCCGCGATCAGTTCCTTCTGAACAGACCATTAAGCATGCCATCACCACATTCCACTTCTTTCCCAATCCTACTCTAACTCTCACAAACCACTCCCATCCACTGTTGTATTTGATCCTTCCAGGCCTTCTTTCTGGTTCCTGATCATACCAAGCTGCCTCTCCTTCTGTTCTTTCCCTGGATTTCCATATGGCTGGCTGCTTATCATTCACTTCTCACTTCCCATGTTGACTCTCTGGAAAGGTCTCCTCCAGGCCTCACTTTGCTCTCTAGGCCATTATTTTACTTTCTTTTTATTACATTGAGATTTATCTGAAATTAGCCTTATTTTTTATTTTATGTGCCTGTTTATTATTTGATTTTTCTCTAGGATCTAAGCTCATTGGGGATAGGACCTAGTCTTCTTTACTTCTGCAACGCCGGTTGCTAGAAGAGTATCTGGCACAAAGCAAACACTCACAGGATATTAGCTGAATGAATGAATGGAGATTTTGAAGAAACACGATATCCTTTCCCTGTGGCATATTTCTTAACAAAGGTGGTTTGCAATTTTTCCCTTGAGATGAAAGTGTTAACGCTCATGCTTTAACTTAACATAAAGCCTCCATTCATTTAAAGTTCATCAAACAAACATACAGTAAGTACTATATGTTTAAGCCATGGAGTGGGAAGAATACAAAAATGAAGAATTTTGGCCTCTCCCCTTAGGTAGCATATAGAATAGGGAAGAAGAAAGACATAGTTTCACTATGATCCAATCGTGATTGATCAAGATACAAAGTTATGGGCACTGAGATGCCAAGGTGAGTTAGGTTAAGCCTCTAAGATGGAGTTTTATTTCAGCTGGATTCTGAAGGATGAATAAGAGTTCTAGTTATGACAAAAGGGAATTATGTCCAGGTGGAAACAATAGCAGAAAGATATTTAAGATCATGGCATTTTCAAAGATGTGCAATGAAGAATTAAAGTACATGAAAAAGAGTGACAGAGAATGCAGTCTAAGAGCCGATTTGGGGCCAGATTTTTTAAAGGGCTTTATGTACCATTTAAAGATCTGGGATTCATGCTTTAGCTAATTGATCGTCATTGCAGATTTGGAAAAATAAAGCCTGATTAGTGTATTTTGAATCTGCTTGATAATTGCACAACCTTACCAAAATACCATTTGGAATAGAGAAGGACCAAAAACCCTGTGAGCTGATGATGGGCTTCAGTTAACTTTCATTTTGTTAAATTGAACAATTATTTTTATCTCAAATTCAACTTTAGACCTGTGCCACTCCCCAACTTTTAGATACAGATTTAATAACAGCATTGTAGCTGATGGCTAAAACAATCACTTGCTGCTTTCAGTAGTTCAGTGTGAATATTTTATTGAGGCTAGACAACACATGCAAAAGTAAATGAACAGAGCAGTATCTTTTTAATTGAATCTGTTAGTGCTTGACTCATGAGATTGTCTTATGCATAAGCCTAGTTTTATAACTGAATATGGAGAAGGAAAAATGTTGAATAGCAGGTGGGCAGAATCATTGTCACTGGGATTGCTAATTTTTGTAAACTCTTTGAAAGACAATCTAGCATTTTATAGGAAATAAAATTGCATACATACTCTTTGACCTAGAGGTTCCACAGATCCCGTAGGAACCCTAATTCATGTGCTCATTGCAGCATGGTTTATAATAGCAAAAATCCCTCAAATCTCCACCAATGGGAATGGGCTAAATAAAATTATGGTACAACCCTCTTTTGTATGGTACAGGATAAGACAGGTGTGTCCATGCTGATATGGATGTATCTCAAAGACTCACAAAATGAAAAAAAGAAAATACAGTCCTTAATTGTATTTTTTATAAAATGAAGAACAAATTGATAGTAGATATAAATTTTTGTCATAAAAGTTTCTGGAAAAATAATAATATATTTTTCCAATTTTAACACCAGGTATATCCAGATGTAGTAGAAAGAATTTGTAGGATTTCTTCTTTTTCTATTGTCTATAAGATTTGGCATGATCTGTTGTTTGAAATTATCTTCTACTTTTATTTATAAGTATTAGTTGTCTATTTTTTGAGACTTTGGGGAAAAAAATGAGTATTCTAGGAAATAATTCTCCTCACTATTTAAGAGGCCTTTTTTGGGGGGGTTGCTTTTTCTCTCTTACTATCAAAAGTTTCCATAATTCCAGTAGCTGGCATTTCAGGTGGTTTCTTTGCTTTCTTGTTAGAATTTTACCTTTTCATATTTTCAAGTTTAATTGTATCTGGGATTGAGGCAGAACTTTGCTGTAAATTGTGAAATATGTATTGTTCTTTTTGATCATTCATTGTCTATTCTATGATGTGCTTCCCAGATTCTCACAAATCCCCCAGCCCTTTTGAGACTGAAATACTCCTTCCCTCAGCTCCTGGGACTATTGGGTGGTTGGCTGCTCTCTGCTGAGTTCTCTGGAAATTGCCCCTGGCTAAAGAGAGTCATCTCATTCAAGGTTCATGTTTGTGGGGCAACAGATATTCAAAGACTTGCAGTTGCTTCAATTCAGACATCTTTGAGGGGCTTTCCCAACTTCAGAGGTTCCTCAAGGGATCAACTGAGACATTTGTTGGGACTTTGATAGAGTTCAAGTCTTGCTCTGTCTATCCTGCTTCATTCTTCCCCTCTCACTGGTCCTCATCTAGATAGCACTGCCCAATAAATACACTTCCTGCATGTATATTTCTATCACAGAGTCTACTACCCAAGAAACCTACACTGCATTGCATGGGAAATATATTTCATTATCCTTGTGCTTGGACATAAAAATTAACTCGTAAAAAAAAGTTCTGGAAAAATGCTGTATAAGAAATTATTGATTTTTTTGGCTGAGGGAGAATTAGACGTGGAGTTTAAAGTAGCACATAGAGTCCCTTGTTTTAATTTTTTTAATATTTTTTATTTTTTGGCCAGGCTCATGCCTTTGTAAATTCTAGCACTCTGGGAGACCAAGGTGGGTGGATTGCTTCAGCTCAGGAATTGGAGACCAGCCTGAGCAAGAGCGAGACCCCCATCTCAAAAAAAATACCCAGGTGGTGGATTTCTTCCTAGTCAGGAATCTCACTCCACCTGCACTCCTGGTGGGATAAAAGCCACTTTATTTGAAAAAAAAAAAAAAAAAAAGCCAGGCGTTGTGGCAGGCACTTGTAGTACCAGCTACTTGGGAGGCTGAGGCAAGAGAAGTGCTTGATCCAAGAGTTTGAGATTGCTGTGAGCTATGACACCTAGGCACTCTACCAGGGGTGACAAAATGAGACTTTGTCTCAAAAAAATATATATAATTTTTTACCCAATTACATTTCTAACACATTCCAAATTAGTACCAATAATAAAAGTTAAAACCCAAATGAATACATTGGAAAGTGAAGATGTTATTTTCATGCCCCTGCCAGTACTGCTAGCAATAACAAATTCTGTTTTGTGAATGTTTGTGGCCAGGTGGAGGGTGGGAGTTCCAGGATGGAAAGTAAATAGGTGTATGTTGCCATTATCATCCATTATCATGAAATTTTAAATTATTCATCTTCATCTGACTTGTATAGTTTAGAGGATAAAAATGCTGCTGGGGTTTGGGAAGAAATTAGGAGATGGGAAAAATATTTGATGAGATATTTCAATGCCTGTCTAATTAAATGTTAATATGAGGGAGAATAGCTATAATGATACATTTCTCTATAATGCTCTGTAAACTTATCTAAGAATATACCAATAGTGAGCATTCAAGTGAAGATAAAGCTTTGTTTGACTTTCGAGAATGAAATAGTGCATAGAAAAAGATTTTAAATACATTGCCTTTTAAAGTATAGTCTTCTCTATTCTCAGCAGAGGTCATGGCTATGTTATTAACCTCAGATTAATAGCATATGATAGTTTGGTCTTAGATAAAAGATCTATTCTTTAAAAGTTGATGTACTGTTTTGGGCCCTGTTTTACAAAGACAAGTTTATCCCATGACGTTGTTGTTCTGAGTTTAGAACTTTCGTCCTCCTCTGCCTGAAACACTTCATTTCTCACTCAGGTCCAATGTTTTACCTTCCGAGTGATTTTAAGATGCCTGTCACTTTTATCCATATTGCTACTTTCAGACTTATTTTTAAATTGGTTCTGGGCCAAATATGTTGCTCTTTTTTGTACCTTATTAAGGATTTTGTATCCTTGAAAGACTTCCAAGCTATCTCATGTGTTCTTATGAGGGGCAACACAGGACAAAGAAATGGATCAGTATATGGCAGAGGCTAAGCATGGCGCGTCAGTGGGGTTTAAGGAGGAAGGCCCTGATGAAAATATGAAGGTCTTAATTCATAAATGTGAACATTACATCCTTTGATAAATATGAGAGAGTTGAAAGAAAATAAAACATGTTGAGTTTTTGTCAAGTTATTTTAAAGCAATTGGAATACAAATTAGTATAGAAGTAATGGAGAATTAAAGGAAATAATAATCCGAAAACAAATGAAATATTTGTTTTCTTTTTTTTCCATTCCTGAGATACTTTACTAAGAAGATGCATGGTCTTATAGGTAAATTCATCGAATCAGTGACATTATATAGTGACTTTGGACAAATAGAAAAGTAATTGTTTGGGGAAAAAAATGAGCTACTGTCTTGAGGTATGTTTTGCCATCAAGAATTCTATTCTTAAAGTCCCAGAGAATTAAAGAGTCAGAGGAACACAGATCCAGAGTGGATCCAGCCCCTGGCTCCTGTGTGGCCTGCTGATGTTCTAACCATCAGCTGTTGAAAAGCCCTAAGTGGTTTTTGTGATGCTAAAGTTAGTGGTTGGTACTAAAAATAGACTCAGAGTAAGGCCTAGAAGAATAAGTTAAAGATGATCTGGTTGAATAATAATAATTAAAGGTGATCTGGTTGGAACTACTTCTGCCTAGAAGACTGTACAGAATTTCTGGGATAAAGAGTCATGAGGATTGTTGGGGTTCCTAGGATCCGCTTTCCCAGTTGGGTCACCTGCAGTGTATCAGATGCACTGGTGTGCTGCTCCACGTTACCTACCCTGTAGAAATGTGTTACTGCAGTCTGAATATCCTAAGGAATAACTTGAAAATGAACATGTGAGTTAACTTACCTGTTAACATCAAAACACAAAATGCAATGATTGCTTCTCAGATGGTACTTGAGTGCGTATATAGCACAAAGTCATGTCTTTACCTTCTTATTTAGAAGGCGATTGATTGAATTATACAGTCATTCTTTAGAGAAGGTTTTGGAACTTTTGGAATCCTGCATCAGGGTTCAAATTCCAGCTCTGCTACTTCCTTGTTGCCCAAGTTTGAACAAGTTACTTCATCTGTGACTCAGTTTCTTCTATTTGTGAAAACCAGGTTAGTATAGAGGCCTAGACAAAAGCTGTCAAGAGGATTAAGTGGATTAATACATAAAAAGAGTTTAGAATTGTACCAGGCATGCACTAAGGGACTTTTCTTTATTAGTAGTATTCTGAGATCAAATCCATGAAAAGAATTGTTTCCTTGTACTGGTAAATATCTTCATGTATGTACATGTAATTTTTAAGGTTTTGGGTTTGCATATTTTAGTAGACAAATATTTAAGTGAAGTATTTTCATTTTGTGAATACCAGCTGGAGAAACTGTAATTGAATGATTTTCCCCACACAATCCTTAAATAACTTATAAGTAATCATGACTTTATTCCTAAGGGGGAACATGTTGAGCTTCACTGGGAAATGCTTTACAAGATAAAATGGTAGTTGTATGTAACCTATTCATCACAAAATATACCGTATCTAGCTATAAACCAGTAAAATCTTTTTTAAAATTCTGAAATCTGTTGTAGATTACTTTGTCTATTTTTTTAGTATTCAATAACACAAGGTGCTTTGCGTATAATCATCATTACCAGAAAAATCGAGTAGTAGGATTTTTGTTTTGTCTTTTTCAGACAGTTTTGGAGTAAGTATACAAAATTCGTTTAGAAAGATTTTAAATGGTTTATCTGGAAAGGTCATCGGAGAAACCAGTTGGTTAAAATAAATGCATGTGGATGACCTGAGCATGTAGTTGTTGTGTCTCTAAGTCCCAGACATACTTTATTAGGACAGTCCAGCTGGTTTGCTATTTCTATCTCCTCATTATCAACACGTTATGGTATGGCCTCTTCCCCCTCACGTCCAATGTCAAGAATTTGGCAGGGACACCAAGTTAGCAAGTCGGAGACCGGGAGTGGGGGCAAAACAACAGCTTCACACCACTGCAGGAATAAGGAAAATGTGTTTTCCAAACTTTTTGCCACTGGGTAAAAGTGATAATCAATATTTTTAGTCTCTTTACTGGAGGAATTTGAAGAAAGAATACAATTCCTTGGGACTGTACCAACCACTCTTACGAAAAATTTTACTCAGCCTGGTGCATAATTCCATATAAATAGAATCTGTTCATCATTTTCAAAGCTCCATAATTCCTGACTTTCCTCCCCTTTCTGCTGATTTCAATATTACAGAAATTCAGGAAAGTGAAAGAAAGTGTTGTTTCTAGTTCCTATTTCATAGTTTACGTGATCAGAAACAATTCAATAACTGAATATTATATAACATTTTATCACTATGTGAATGAACTTAAGGAAATCCTTTCTGTATATCAGAGCATAAACAGAATGGACATGAAAAACTTTTTCTTTTAGTCATTGTTCATTTTTTTAAATGATGAAATGAAAAATAATCAGATTGAGAACTCCCTTGACAGTTTCATAGGATTTCACATTTTGCGAGTAAATTGAGCTGCTTGGAAGTTATCTATAACTTTCACAGAAATATGGATTCTCAAAATTATAATGGTTATAGAAACTATATTTAGTGGTGTGTGTGTGTATGTAATTTTGGATGATTCAAATTTGTTTCTCACAGACTTTCTTTTCCATATAAAACTCTCTTCAGATTGTCCAAGTGGCATACACTGGGATGACTCACAAAATATTTTCTGTGCTTTGTTAAAAACATAAAAAAAAAAATCTCAAAGTAAAATTCTAATTTACTTTTCACCACCCATGAATTCTGCTTTTAGAGCAACCTAAATGTACTTTCCATAATGTTCCATAGTATAATTAAATATTAGGTCTCCATAAATAAAGGGTCACCTTGGTTTATTACTATGTATTTTTGTGATAAAGCCAGTTAATTGTGACTTCTTTGTTCTACGTAGGAAGAAACTACATGAGGATATGTTTTATTCTATATAATCTATTTATATATACTAAAACCCTTTTATTTTATTTGGTTCTTCTATGTATCCCTTATATATAACTCAGGGACCAGAAAGATAGCAATTAGGATCAATATCAGAGAGAACTCAGTAATTTAGAAATTGATACCTAAAAACCATATTTTATCATGTTCTTTCCTTATCAGAAAAACACATTACTGTGTAAGAAGCCTCTTGTTAAATCTTTATTAACTACTAAAGTATAGTCATAGATTTTCAAGTAAAAAAAATTAAGTTAAATACAAGGTGGGAATTTAGTTATCTGAGAAAGGAATAAAGGCATGAATGAAAGAATATTTATTCATAGCTTTTATTAAATAAAAACTATGTAGGCCTCTTTACCTACTTGCCTAGGCAATGGAAGCCCTTTTGCTGTCTTTGGTGAATGTACTTGGCTCTGTAAGCTTTCTTACTCTGTAAACCTATCTTCCTCTTTTTCAATAAACTTTGTTTCATGCTTTCCTTAAACAAAGGAAAGAAAGAAAAAGTATGTAACCTTTTATGCCACTCACTAGTCCAGATTTGTGCCATCAGTAGTGAGTAAAAGACTTCAAATCACTCTTAAAGTCTTGATTCCTTGAGGTTTCCATCACCCCAGAGAAATGCAAAATTTGTCTGCTAATTTGCACGCATCTTATTTTAAGGTTGTAGTAATGCATATTGAATATAGGGATGGGACATTGAGATTTTACTGTGGGTTGAAAAGAAGAATGCAAATTAAAATAGAAATGATTTACTCACAAATTAAAGAAACAAATTGTTCCCCTGGGTGCCTCCTTAATTGATGAAGAGCAAATAAGTAGGATGCAGTTAACTAGACCAGCAGAGGGGCAGATACATCTCCCAGGACTGAGGTGAGAACCTCAGGCTCTCTAAGTGTGAGGGATTTGTAAATGAAGCTACTTTGTTTCTGTCAGAATTAATATGTGGATAAAAATCTGTGTTTTCAAAGCTCTTACAGCACTTTTTTGTGTATTTCTTCTTTATTTTTAAAAGTAGTTTTATGTTATTTTTGTACTATTAACATTCTACACTTATGACATTTCTGCCCCCTCACTACCGATGCTGAACAATAGAACTGCTTCAATTAAGAAACAGAACATCAGCCCCTGGCATCTTATTCTGTTGTTCCATCTTTTTTGCTAGGGAGAATTCATTTGTTTCTTAATTAAGAAAAACACCAATAGCATGAAAAATCTGCTTATGGTACCTGAATGGTAATTAGGAGAAAGGTAAAAAAGGAGCATGCACATACATTCCAATAGCAGCCAAAATGAACTTGAGCTGATAAAAATGAACTACACTACCCTTGCATAAATGGAGGCTGAGAGAAGTGTACAGTCATTATGGCTAAGACAATATGCAAACTATCTTCAAAGAAATCAAATTGCTAGAGTGTTTTCATTTGCATGTATTAACTATTAACATAATGAGGAGAAGTGACATTGGACCCGGATTGTGTGTCTGTTCGGATTGATAATTCTACTGCATCTGCAAACAGACGCCCAAAAATCATGCTAGTAGTCAGATCAGAGTTGAACTCAGCAGTGTGGGCTAAAATGAAATCTAGAGCTTGATGGTCCTGCGGAGCTGTTGAATGGTTGACAACTCTCTCGTTCACATCTGTCACTCTCACCCCCTTTTATTTAATTTTTAAAAACCATCATCTTTCAGTGTAAAAACTTACTTTGAGATTTAAAGGAGCAAAATTCCCACGTGAAACTTCTTGGTTTCCCTCACTGCAACTCTTCATGGTATGAAAATGATGCTATAAAGGGAATTGTAAAGACCCACACAGTTAACCTAAGATCCATGTAGGGGTATTTTTTGTTTGTTTGTTTATTTATTGTCAGAAAATATAAATCTAGGAATAAAGAAAACTAGCATTTATTGAGCTCCTCTTATGTGCTACGCACCATACAAAGTGCTTTTCATTGTTAAAATGGAAAGAGTTCTTTAGAGGAATGGAGGAGATGGGACAATAAGAAACATCTGTGTCCTTGTAGATAATCTCAGGATTATCTAGAAGTGCTGAACCTGAGTCCTAGTTTAATTTTCACCTGTAAAATGGGCAGATGTAACTGCATGTGTATTTCCTAATCTAAAATTTTTCAGATCAGTAGCTAATGTCCATGTGTTTAAACGTTCAAGAAAAGTTGGAGCGTTATCACTCACAAACCTACCCAAAACAGCTAAAAAGCTGTATTTACTTATGGGTCATGGAATTTATCGTACAATCAGATGGCATTGCTATTCCACACTATGAGAACGTCTGGCAACAACATAAATCTTTGATTAATTTTAAGAAAATAAAACCATAGGTGTGGTCCCACCAATTACCCTCCCTCTACCCATCCTCCCCCTTCCCTTCCCCCCCTTGCCCCTTTCCCCATATTCTTGTGCTATAATTGGGTTATAGCCTTCATATGAAAGCTATAAATTAGTTTCATAGTAGGGCTGAGTACATTGGATACTGTTTCTTCCATTCTTGAGATACTTTGCTAAGAAGAATATGTTCCAGCTTCATCCATGTAAACATAAAAGAGGTAAAGTCTCCATCTTTCTTTAAGGCTGCATACTATTCCGTGGTATACTTGTACCACAATTTATTAATCCATTCGTGGGTCAATGGGCACTTGGGCTTCCATGACTTAGCAATTACTAATTGGGCTACAGTAAACATTCTGGTACAGATATATGGATTTTCATTTTATGCCAAAAGGATACAGATTCAGCCTTAGAAATATATTTTTTTGCAAATATAATAAATAACCCTTTTTTTAATTTGAATTCTTAAAACATAGTAAACGGGATCTTAAAACTTGGGTTTTGCCAAAAAACGTTCCAAGGATGCTATTCAAATGTATGATTCTTATATCTATATAATGGACTGGTATTAAATTTCTATTTAATGAAAGAACTTCATTAAAGTTCTGAGCAGGTGGCTGAGAGTCTATGGTATAAATACTTTGAGTGTTCCCTATATGATTAAACCTTAAATAATATAGGAAGCCGTTACTCTGTATCTTATGTATGTCAGCTATTTTAAGCAATATTATTAGTGGTAGCTTGTAGTAGTAATTATTTAAAATAGTGGATTTAAAGCATAATTCTAATACTAATAATTACTACTACTACTAATCTTTAAAGAAATATATGTCCTCCAGAAATGTTGAACAGCTGCAATCCACCAGAAATTAAAATAGAATTGTCCACAGTTGTTTGGAACTTTCTATCAAGGTAGGGTTGACACCTTTTAGTCCCCCTTAAGTAAACCAGAAGATACATTAGAAAATACTTCACCCACATGCTTTTTTTGGTTCTGATTGTTCTACTTTAGTCATCTTGCCTTGGCAATGTGGAAACTCCATTGTCTCCCCTGTCTTAAAGTATACACTTGGACAAGTCTAGGCAACCATTTCTCTTTGCTGCCTTTGCCCCAAGTCCAACCCTGAGCCACCTCAACTCTGCAGGCCAAAGGACTACCCAACCCCCATCATAAACTCTGACCAGTGAAAAGGAAAAATAAAATGCTATACTAGTCAAGCTGAGGCCAAGCACCCCTCCACATAGTCAAAGTCCATCCCTCCAAGTGAGTTGGAGTGGATCATAGTTTTAAAATAAGTTCTTTCTTTCTCTCTTCCTTTTTCTTTTTTTCCCCCAATCTTAGCAATTGATGTATATTTATTTGATCCCCTTCCATTAGCCCCAGGGAAGTTTAAATGTGGGTAAAGGTGTCTCCGAATTTGGTCGTGCACGGTTATGACTTGCTTGTGGGTTCTCCACCTGATGCCAGCTTTGATATGCATTGTACAACAGAAGTATTCTATGGTAGACCCAACTTTAGTTTCTAAAAAAGAATTATTGGAACTGATTGAGACTCTAGGTTCTAGGACTGTTACTGGAAGAAAAACTTTGTCCTCCAAATATTTGAGGATATGTATTGCCAGATGATTGCTTTCCCAGAGAGAAACCTCTTGGGATTTTGGTGATACCTATCTTATTTTAGGCACATTTACAGCTTGATGGTCCACCAGGATAACACAGCTAAAAAAGTATATCCCAGAAGAACCACATAAAATATAATTTCAGGAGCAGATACTTAGAACAGATTATTTGAAAACTGATTTTGGTTTTGGTATAATTAATAGGAAAGACTTGCCTTGCCTAAAATGGCAATTTCGTGTTTAAAATTTATATTTTTGTTGGACAGTCCCCAAATCAATGCCCTACTGACTGAATTGCCTTTATATTCTTTCCTGGGTCATCAGAGCAATGGAGGGCTGACAGGGGTCCTTAAATTAAATTGTAGTTTATAAACAGTGAAGCCATTTCTGTGTTGTTTAATTCCTGCTGAGGTCATATAACTTTTTAAATGTTAAGAACAATGTCAAGTATCCTGAAAATTCAATGTTCCCTCCTTGACCTTGTACAGGATCATTTTATAATCTCCATCTCCAAACGTTCATCACTTAAATTGCAACAGCCGTTTCAAAAGCAAAATAAATGTTCTCCCACTTGAAAATGTCATGTGTAGACTTAATAAAAGGTTCTATGTCTGTCAGAGTTCATATATTACTGTTTACTTTTATTTCTAGCTTTAAATCCCTATTTTACATTTTCAGCTGTGGTTAGGCTCAAGAAAGAAGGAAAATATTCATAGGGCAGGTATTTTATTTATGAAATAAGGAGAGAAGCTTCATCGGTGAAGGAATCAAGGCAAGATTGTAGTTTCCATGCTGCTTCTGTCAAGAAGATTTTACAAAAGACAATTATACACACTTTGGACATAATATCAAAAAGGAAATGCAAGCAGTTATTAGCCTCATGCTAAGAAGTAATTTCCTTTTGATCATTTAGACAACCTGGTTCTTTGTCTAATATGCTATTAACTTATGCATGCTAGATGTTGTCCTTGAGAAAAATATTCTGAAATAAAGGACATAGTTTCCATCAATATACTTCCTATCAAAGATTGCTGGTAGCATTCTTTTGAGAAGCATTGGTAGTAATAGCCACTTAACCACTTTAGCCTTCACAAAAACTGAAAAAAATTGAAAAAGCAAACTAGAGATAAAGATTTTTGTATGCCAAAGGTAGGATGCAGAGAATAAATTAAATATTCTTTTTTCCTCCCATCTCCTTATGTATATTCTCAGCTTCAGGACCACAACATATGCCCTACTAGACGTTGGTGTGAATATTTTCCAAATACAGTTTCTGTCTTTTAGAAAAGAAATGGGAATACCATGTTATCTTAAAGAGAGGGAATAACATTTTGAAATGGATATTCAAATATCTGTGATGTCTTAAGCCCCTAAGTTCTGTGCTGAATGATAGGGTGACTAATAGCACTAATCATTTTTCATGGCCCTCTTCATAAATAATAGAAATGAAATGTTACTGAGATCAAGTGAGTGATCTAGCTATTTATAAAGCAGAGTTAGTTTGGATGTTCATAGCCATTGTATCCTGCTGGTTGAACAGTGCTTTTTGCTTCCTTTGAATCTATGGGCCTAACCCTTGGAAAACAAAAAAGGCACCTCAGAGTTTATGTAGCTCAGTGACCTCACATTACAGATGAAGGCTTTTGGACTCAGAGAGGTTAAATGAATTGCTGCCAAGTGCTCAGACTGTCACAGGAATGGAAGTCTTCTGAGACTGTTCCTTCTTCACCACGCTGCTCAGACTCCATCTGTATCAACTGGCTGGTTGTTTTTGGCATTGTTGGGTCATAGTCCCCTTAGCAAAGTTCACCCAAGCCTGTAATCAGATTGTGATTACTATCCACAGCACCAACAATAACTAGGCGTCTTTCTTCCCTAGTTTATCTTTTAGGGTGTTTAAAGTGAAATTGTTGTCTATGCTGTTTACATACATACTCTGTTTTTCTTTTTTAATTTCACAGACAATTTGAAATGGTTATTCCCACCGAAGACTCCGTTATCACAGAAATGACATCAACACTTAGAGATTGGGGAACCATGTGGAAGCAACTCTATGTCGTAAGCAACTTTGTAATGGCATGCTTTTTTTTTTCTGGAAGAGAATAATTTTAAGAAATATCTAAACATGAGTAAGCATCAACTAATATTAAAGCACCTAGTATAGGTCACAAGGGCCCCTTGTGGAATCAGAGATAAGATCTTAATAAGACACAGTCTTAATGTAATCTCTCTGTCCACTGAGGGTGGGTTTTATGTTATTTTTCAATAGTACAAGAATGTAAAAGATGACTTTTCTGGCTTCTAACCAAATAAGATGGTTTACATGGGCCTAGTGTTGGACTTTGTGAATATTATTAATTTTCAAGCAGAAATAAGCTTATGTTCAATAAAATGTTCATGGTGACAGTATTTTAGCATATTCTAATTCTGTAAATAATTCAAGTACATTGTAAATGATACCCTTCTTAGTGAGAATAAATAAGAATATTTGAAATATATTAGAGAAAAGTAATGTTTCTTGGGAAGAAGAGAAATCTATGTTTTAGGGGTACTTTGTGTATCTACATGTTTATTTAATTATAAGTAATTATGTTTTTTTTTATTAAATTATAGTTGTGTACATTAATGCAATCGTGGGGTGCAATGTGCTGGTTTTATATACAATTTGAAATATTTTCATTATACTGGTTAACATAGCCTTTACAGCGTTTTCTTAGTTATTGTGTTAAGACATTTATAGTCCACATTTAGTAAATTTCACATGTACCCTGGTAAAATACACCGTTGGTGTGGTGCCACCAATTTCCCTCCCTTCACCTGTCCTCCCCACTACCATCCACACCCTACCCCTATCCCCATATTTTTGGACTTTCATATGAAAACTATAACTTGGTTTCATAGTAGGACTGAGTACATTGGATACATTTTTTTCCATTCTTGAGATACTTTGCTAAGAAGAATATGTTCCAGCTCCATCCACGTAAACATGAAAGAAGTAAAATCTCTGTCTTTTTTTAAGGCTGCATAATATTCCTAGGTGTACATGTTCCACAATTTATTAATCCATTTGTGGGTCGAAGGGCATTTGGGCTTCTTCCATGACTTAGCAATTGTGAATTGGGCTGCAGTAAACATTCTGGTACAAATACCTTTGTTACAATGTGATTTGTGGTCTTCTGGATATATATCTAGTAGAGAAATTGTAGGATTGAATGGCAGGTCTGTTTTTAGATCCCTAAGTATTCTCCAAACATCTTTCCAAAAGGAATGTATTAGTTTTCATTCCCACTAGCAATGTAGAAGTGTTTCCTTTTTCCCACATCCATGCCTACATCTCTGGTTTTGGGATTTTGTGAGGTGGGCTAATCTTACTGATGTTACCTAGTCACTGGTAACCCCTCAGGGCTATGATCCATTTCCCTTCAATGAGCACATGCTCCAGGGGTTTGCACCTGCCTGAGTTAACAGGGACATCTATGTCTCCTCGGCCATGCCTCCCCATTCTGCCACCATCCAGCAGGGGGAGTTGAGGCCTGACAACCTCGGGTGCTTAATGGAGATTGGGGTGGTTCACTCAGTTCCAGCCCTGCCCCTGATTGATGTTGCTGACAGAACAGAACAATTTTGCAGAATTTGTTTCTGTCCCAGCTGTATTCCTCTGTGGATCAGATGCTGTTTGAGTTCACAGAAACTGTGATTCAGCATCTGTCTGTGCCACTGCCCAGGGCTGGCATGTCTGTCTCGGTTGCAGACAGTGTTGGGGCAGGCGCAGTTAGAGCTCACACTGAGCTTTAGGTTTCCCACCTGCCTTTGTCTCAGCTATGATCACCTGAGCGCCGGGTGTGTCTTAAGCTCAGTAAAGCAGTCCTTCTGCTCAGCTCCACCCTGGGAGTATGCCACCTCTGTGCACATCCCCTTGTGTGCTGTCCAGGCAGGTACCACCTCAGGCATACTGTTTACTCATGGGGCTTGCATTACTGTCCCAGATCTGTTCTGCCAGTGGCTGCCACCAGAGAAGATGCCTGGCTTCCTCTGGTTGCCCAGAGAGTCAGGGAGTGTCTCTTCAAAATATCCCCAGTGGTGTGAGCCCTATTGTTCCTGCCACCACTGTTGTTGCTCTGTGCCACAGGGCACCACCTCTCCATCTCCTTAGGGTTCCCTAAGCCTCAGTTCACCATCTTCTCCTTACTCCTGTGCCACAGAATCAGCACAGACCAGCAACAGCCCACGCCCTGTCCACACCTCTTGAGAAATGCCCACAAATTTGGACTCCATGGGGGACAGGCTTCCAGACCTCAGGGTGAGAGTGGAGGGGAGTGCTAGGAGTGCAGAATTGCAGGTAGAGAATATATACAGTTTTATGCAGTTTCATGCCTGGTGAGAGAGTGCATGGCACATTCATAAGTCCTCCCTAGTGAAGGAGTTCCAGTTTTTAGAAGGTCTCTCTTGTGGGATAAAATAGAAGGGGATCTGAACTCTGCTCGCTTGTTTGTATAGAGTATACTGTGAGCCATTCTCATTGGGGAGGGGACTCCTGTCCGCTTGGCGATGGATTTTGTGCCTATTTGTTTCCTGTGGTCACAGCTCGCCTCAGCAAAGTTGATGTGCGTTCTTCAACATTCTCTTGGCTTGGCTCCAAACCATAGGCTTACTTGCTAAACTTCTGTCTTTTGCATTTCCTTCTGGATGGGAGCCTCTGTGGAAAGCTGGCTCCAGTAGCCAGCTTGCCTCCGCCCCTAGAAGTAATTACGTTATTGAGCATTTGTTACATGGCAGACCCCATGGGATGTACTTCATATGTGGTAACTCTTTTAGTCTTTACAACCACGCATGGAAATCTGTGATCATCTCTAGCTTACACATGAGAAAAATGAGGCCCAGAGAGTACTCTAAAATAATGGGAAAGTGGGAGCTGAGATTCTGATGTGGATCTGATGCTGTTACTCTGAACACCCGCCACTATACAAGTGCAAACTGGGAGTGCTGAAGCATTGAGAAAAAAAAATGCTACTTCTTTTATTTTCAAAGAAATTTATGGAACAGCTTAGTCGTTTGAAGGGATGTGTTCAAAATACAAAGGTATACTTATCCTGACAAAATGATTTGAAACAGCCTGTCAAATAGAAAATCCAAATTAGTGGGGGACATTGGCACAGAATGACAGTTTTATTGTCTGTTACATCTAAAATGCAATAGGATATTTCATTGAGGCAGGAAAATCTTACAAAGTCACTAGTAAAAACCCTTTGATGTTGAACTTCTCTGATTATATCCTTCTGGAGCTTTAGGAGTTACTATGAAAATCCACAAGACAATCTTAGATAAATTGCCATAGAGTAGGTTTTGTAAATATAAAGCCAAGATAATTGACTTCAAAGGCTCTGTGCTGGAAGGTGCTAAGGAAATGCAAATGCTTTGTAGATTTCTTTTTTAAATTTATATTAGAAAGAATACAAAATCTAAGTATTGTTTCACTTCAGGCAGCATTGTGCATGACACTAACATGAAAAAAATAAAAGAAACCATTTGAAATATTCCAACTACTACATCCTAAATCTCCAACATAAGCGAATTATAAAAATAATGATAGTGTAAATGTTGTCCGTTAGTTGAGCTAAAGCACTAGGAATTTTCCTTCTATGTAGCTAATGATGGGGAACAAAGTTGAATTTCCTCTGGATTCTGCCTTACCTCTCTATTTGTACCTCTGTTTGAGATTGTGCACGTCTATTTTGGGAATAGATTTTGTTGGTTTGGAAATCTATGTGTTATAAACTCTAAAGTACTTTCTAATGCTCTAAGTAATGGAAAAGAAAGAGAATTATCAACATGTTTCTCTGGATACTGACCTGATAGTCTGTTATATTAGGATCAAATACGATTTTTAACCTGAAGATATTAAATTTTTGACATTGGAAATGAGGCTACCTTGGCCATGTCAGACCATTTGGTCTCTCTTTTCCTGATGTAAAGGTTTTGTGTCAGTTGTTTTATTTCAAGTTCATCATCTTCAAGTATACTTAGGGTTCTGTCCATCTTCTTTTGCAACAGCACCTACCTTCTCCACTGAAGTAAGTTTGATGAGGGTAATAATATTTTGCAAGTTGTAAGCAGTATATGAGACAATATATGTCAAACACTTAGCATAAAAGCACAGAGTGAATGCTTGAGAAATGCTAATTGCTCTTTTAAATAACATTGGTAGGGGCCTAAATAATACTCTTTAAAATATCATTTAATCATGTATCAGTAGTACATGATTAAAGTATCACAAAAACTTTAGGAGAAATACTGCAGCCTTCTTTTACTGAGTATATTCGTGCAGGCCCTGAGCTGGATATTTCATATCTCTTTCCCCTGGGGCTGTGCCAGGGAGTTTTCATTCTCAAATCTTATCAAACATAATTTATCCAGATTCTTGTACTGCCCAGGTTCTTGTACTACTAAATGGTGAAGGCTAAATCTGAATCTAGGTCTGATGCTGCTAAAACTGGTGCTGTTTTCATTTTAAGGCAAATAAAACTTACCCATTCCCTAAAAACTAAAATGCTCATGATTAACTCTTTGCTACATTTCTTTTGTATCACCAGAATTTTTAGATACTGTTTCATTCTAAAAGTTTAATATTATCCCTCATCTTTTTTATTTAACACTAAATCAAAAGCATTTTTTATATTTCCAAATAACTTTTATAACTGTCCAATTTTTAAGCCTAATTTTTAAAGATTTATATTCTTTTTTTTTTCATTTTTTGGCCAGGGCTGGGCCCAAACCTGCCACCTCCGGCATATGGGGCCGGCACCCTACTCCTTTGAGCCACAGGCACCACCCAAAGATTTATATTCTTATGATTCGATACCCAACCAGTTCTATACCTTCTCCATACACTGGCAGGGCACATGTGCTGGCCAGGCTTGCAGGTTATCATGCTCCTGCCACCACTGAGTTTTCAAAAGGTCACTAGCTAGTTTTCTGTTTTATGAAGGATCCTGCTTCCTTCTCATCTTAGTATTCTCTTAAACTTTAGTCTTAGATGTGAAATCACAGAATATCAAATCCATCCTGCTAAGGAAGGGCAGAATGCATTCACTGACAGTAGACAGAGGACTTTCTCATGGTGATAGTCTCTGAGGCCCAGAGAGTGTCTGGCTCTCTCCTTTGCAGCATGAGAGTTGATTTATTTTATAACTTCCTTATGTAATGTGTTTGACTTGAGCAGACTATCTTTCCCACCACTGACTTCCTCAAGTGTTTCTTGATCTTTGCTTATTCTTTTCCATGATTCTAAACAGAACCCCCTGGAGAGCTGGTTTAGTTATGGCAAATTTCCTCAACATGTGTATGTCAGTGAAGTATTTGATTTCTTCATCACAAATGAAACTCAGTTTAGCTGGGTATATGATCCTGGGCTGAACATTGTTTTGTTTTAGGAGATTGAACATTGATGACCATCCTCTTCTAACTTGAATGGTTTCAGCTGAGAGATCTGCATTAATTCTAATATTTCTCCCTTTTTTATGTCTGACTGCTTGCATAATTTTATCCTTCATATTAACTTTGGCACAACTAATTAAAATGTGTCTAGGAGATGCTGTATTTGGATTGAGTCTTGTTGCACTTCTGAAACTGTCTACTGTCTGAATTTCTTGCCATGCTTGGGAAATTCTCCTCCATAATATCTTGGAGTAGAGCCATCTGTGCCTTTAGGACCATCTTCTTCTCCAGGAATTCCTGTAAGATGAAGGTTTGCTCTTTTGGAGTGATCCCACAACTGTCTCAGGGAATGATCAGTTTTTGCTCTCTACTTCTCTGCCTCTTTGAGTGTTTGGGAGCATTCAAAGCTTTGTCTTCAATTTCAGGGATTTTTTCTTCTGCCTGGTCAAATCTATTACTGAGAGATTCTACTGTATTACAAAGCTCCTCAAATATCTCTCATTTCCTTGAGGGCTGCTTTTTCTTTTCTCATTATGTCCATATGCTTAGTGATTTTGTCTTTGAATTCATTGATTTCTGACAACTTTTGAACTATTCTTTGTATATCTATTTCTAACTTTTCCTTCATTCTATTGATCTTATTTGCCATCCATATTCCAAATTCTGTTTTTTACTTTTCACTCAACTCTCCAGGATATTCTCAGTCCCATTTTCCAGAATGACCATCACAATGGTCTACCACAAAAGTAAACTCACCCAGAAATTATTGAACAAAACCTAACTCCCACAATAGTGAAAGGATAAAAATATCCACTGTACCTGTGCAAAATGTGACACCTAAACATTATCATGCCTATCAATCCTCTCAGTTAATGAATGGCTTAAATTTTCCTCTAAAGAGGCACAGGTTGCCTGATTGGATATAAAACTTAGGCCAGATATCTGTTGCATACAAGAGTCTCATCTTACTTTAAGGGATAAAAAAAGATTCAGGGTGAAGGAATGGTCATAAAATACAGGCAATGGAAATCAGAAAAAAGCAGGGGTTGCACTTCTGTTTGAACGTACTATAGATTTCAAACCAACAAAGATAAGGAAAGATATGGATAGACACTGCATATTTGTCAAGGGAAACACTCAACATGAAGAGATTTCAATATTTAACATTTATGCACCCTACCAGAATGCTCCTCAATTTATAAAGCAAATGCTAACAGATATGAACAATTTGATATTTTCCAAAACTATAATGGTTGGAGATTTTAATACTCCTTTGGCAGTTCTGGATAGAACCTCCAAGAAGAAACTAAACAAAGAAATAATGAACTTAAACTTGACCCTAGAACAAATGAACTTGACAGACATTTACAGAACTTTTCACCCTAATAAAACTGAACATACATTCTTCTCATCAGCCCATGGATCATCCTCCAAAATAGATCATATCTTAGGATGCAAGTATAACCTCAGCAAATCTAAAAGAATGGAAATTATTCCTTGTATGTTCTCAGGCCATCATGGAATAAAAGTTGAACTCAAAAGCAACAGGAATCTTCATTCTCAAACTAAGCCATGGGAACTAAACAAACTTATTCTGAATGATAGCTGGGTCAAAGACGAGATTAAGAAGGAACTCACCCAATTCTTAGGACAAAATGTTAATGAAGACACAAGTTATCAAAACCTGTGGGATACTGCAAAGGCAGTCCTAAGAAGGAAATTTATAGTGTTAGAAGCCTTAAGAAAATAGAAAGAGAGAAAGTCAGCAACATAATGGGTCATTTCAAGCAACTGGAAAAGGAAGAACATTCCAACCCAAGACCCAGCAGAAGCAAAGAAATAACCAAAATTAGAACAGAATTAAATGAAATTGAAAACAAAAGAATCATTCAGGAGATCAATGAAACAAAAAGTTGGTTTTTTGAAAAGATTAACAAAATTGATAAACCTTTGGCTAGCTTCATCAGAAACAGAAAAGTAAACTCTCTAATATCCTTAGTCAGAAATGATAAAGGAGAAATAACAACAGACACCTCATAAATTCAAGAAATCCTCAATGATTACTAAAAAAAAAATCTATTCTCAGAAATATGAAAATCTGGAGAAAATGGACGAATACCTGAAAGCAGGTTGGTTTAGCTGGCTGAGTCTAGGAAGGTCCATTACCTAGGAAGGTCCATCTATCTGGTCCATTACCAGAAAGATTTAGTAATTTTGAATAGACCTAGATCAACCACTGAAATACCATGAGCTATATGAAATCTCCCAAAAGTCCGGGACCAAATGGCTTCACATCAGAATTCTACCAAACCTTTAGTACCTATGTTACATAACTTTTTACAAAACAGAAAAAGAAGGAATACTTCCCAACACCTTCTATGAAGCAACTATCACCCTGATCCCAAACCAGGAAAGGACCCAATAAAGAAAGAAAACTATTGACCAATATCATAATGAATATCAATGCAAAAATATTCAATAAGATCCTAGCAAACAGAATTCAATAATATGTCAAAAAATATACACCATGACAAAGTTGGTTTTATCCCAGGGTTACAAGGTTGGTTCAACATACCTAAATATATAAATATAATACATCATATAAGTAAAATAAAAAACAAAGACTATATGATTCTCTCAATTGATGCAGAAAAAGCTTTTGATAATATCCAGCATCCTTTCATGATCAGAACAGTTACTAAAATAGGCATAGATGGAATATTTCTTAAACTGATAGAGGCCATCTACAGCAAGCCCACAGCCAATATCATATTGAATGGAATAAAATTGAAAACATTTCTACTCAGATCTGAAACTAGAGAAGGATGCCCTTTGTCTCTACTGCTTTTCAACATGCTAATGGAGGTCTTAGTCATCGCAATCAGGCAAGATAAGGCGATCAAGGGTATCCAGATGGGGTCAAAAGTGATCAAACTGGCACTCTTCATGGATGACATAATCTTATTCCTGGAAAACTCCAGGGACTCAACTATAAAACTCTTAGAAGCAATCAAGGAATACAGTAGTGTCTCAGGATACACAATCAATACTTACTAATTAGTAGCTTTTATGTACACCAATAGTAGTCAAACTAAAAATGCAGTCAAGGACTCTGTTCCATCATAGTAGTGCCAATGCAGATGAAATATATGGGAATTTACCTAACAAAGGACATTAAAGATCTTTATAAAGAGAATTATGAAACTCTGAGAAAAGAAATAGCTGAAGATGTTAGCAAATGGAAAAACAGACCATGTTCATGGTTGGAAAGAATCAACATTGTTAAAGTGTCCATACTACCCAAAGCAATCTGCAGATTTAATGCAATCCCTATTAAAGCACCATTGTCATGCTGTAAAGAGCTTGAAAAAATAGTACTTTGTTTTATATGGAATCAGAAAAAACCTTGAATAGTCAATACATTACTTAGAGATAAAAACAAATCAGTAAGCATTATGTTACCAGACTTCAGGCTATACTATAAATCTTAGTAATCAAAACAGCATGGGACTGGCACAAAAAAAGAGAAGTAGATATATGGAACAGAATAGTGAACCAAGAGATGAACCCGGTCACTTATCATTATTTGATCTTTGATAAGCCTATCAAAAGCATTCACTGGGGGAAAGATTCCCTACTTAACAAAAGGTGCTGTGTGAACTGGCTGATGACCTGTAGAAGACTGAAACTGCACCCCCACCTTTCATCATTAACAAAAATTGATTCTTGCTGGATACAAGATTTAGACTTAAGACATGAAACTATAAAAATATTAGAAGAGAGTCCAGGGAAAACACTTAAGACATTGGCCTGGGAGAATTTTTTATAAAGAGGACCCCCCCCAGGGAATTGAAACAACACCAAAATTATATTACTGGGATCTGATCAAACTAAAAAGCTTCTTCAAAGCCAAGAGCACAGTTAATAAAGCAAACAGACAACTTTCAGAATGGAAGAAAATATTTGCAGGTTATGCTTCTGACAAAGGTCTGATAACTAGAATCCATGGAGAACTCAAACTAATCAATAAGAAAAGAGCAAATAACCCCATTTCTATGTGGGCAAGAGACTTGAACAGAAGCTTCTCCAAAGAAGAAGGTGCATGGCCTACAAACCCATGAAAAAAAATGTTCATTATATTTAATCAGAGAAATGAAAATGAAAACCACTTTGAGATATCATTTAACTCCAGTAAGAGTTAGCCCATATAACAAAATTGCAAAACTACAGATGTTGGCATGGATGTGGAGAAAAGGGGCACTTCTGCACTGTTGGTGAAGGCAAGTTATTATGTCCTTTTGGAAAGAAATTTGGAGAATACTCAAGGAACTAAAGGTAGACCTGCTGTTCAAGTCTGTAATTCCTCTACAAGGTATATACCCAGATGATCGAAAATCATTTAACAACAAAGACATTTGCACTGGAATGTTTATTGCAGCCCAATTCAAATTTACCAAGTCACGGAACAGCCCAAGAGACCATTGACCCATGAATGGATTAACAAATTGAGCTATATGTACACCATGGAATACTATGCAGCCATGAAAGAAGATGGAGACTTTACATCTTTTATGCTTACCTGGATGGAGCTGGAACATATTCTTCTTAGGAAAGTATCTCAAGAAGGGAAGAAAAAGTATCTAATGTACTCAGTACTATTATGAAACCAGTACATAATCACCTACACATTCATATGAATGATAAAACAAAAGTATAGATCAGAAAGAAGGAGGAAAGAAGAGGGAGGGGGAGCTAGGAGGAGGGAGGGTATTTGGTGGGACCTCATCTAATGCGTACAATGCAATGGTACGTTTTAAAACTATAAGAATAGAGTATAAATGTTGTACCACAACAAACAAGTAAGTGAGGTAATGCTTATGCTAACAAGTTTGATGTAAACTTGTATGTCAAATCAGCACATTGTATCCCATAAATGCATTAATGTACACAGTTGTGATTTATTTAAAAAATAAAAAAAAAAAGAAAACAAAAATAAACAGAACCCCCCTCTCAAGGTCTACAAAAACTGACAGCTTTAAATTGAGCTATTTATCCATTCATTCATTCATTTTCCTAGCTGCTAGGGCTGCTCAAGGCAGGCCCAGCCACTGTGGTTGTACACTTATAGCCAAGTGGAGACCACAGACATTGAACAGTTAATTATAAGAGTATTGAATTACAAGGCTCCTGTAATGCCTTGTCTTTACATGAGTAAAGAGTAAGAAGTCATAGACTCATAGGCTCAAGAGAGTGTTTTGGTAGTTGAGGGAAAGGTAAGATTATTTCTGAGTATATCGTGAATTGCATCCTGGAGAATGCTTTTTATTTCCTCTGGAAAATATGTCTTACTTGCACAGTTCACTTGCACAGTTCACCTGCACAGTTTATGAAAACTCTTCTAGACCCCAAATATTAAAAGAGAAGAGAACTCTTCACCACTTTTAAAAATAAAAAATATGTTATGACTGATTGTCTTTACCCAGCACATAGGACTTAATATTTCTGGCAGCTTATCACTATAGAAGATTTTAGATGGATAATAACCTCAATACTTTTGTATTGCTATTCATGTAGTCTTCTAATAATTTTTGTAGGAAGTAAAAGCATAGATTTGAGTTAAGAGAGATAAAGGGTAAATACAGTATTTACATAAGTCTACACTAATGGGTGTTGGGTAAGAGATACATATTTTGATTTTGGTAAAGAGACAGTATTTGTAGAGGGTTCATTGTAGACCAAGTCCCAAATGATAGCAGTACTAGTAACAACTAAAGCAATATTTATTCCAGGCAAGAGTTTTCATAACTCAGTAATACAGCAATCCTTTGAGATAGTTATCCTGAAACCCATTTTACAGAGAAAAAAACAAACACTAAGAAGTTAATAAATTGTCAAAGCTTTCTCAGCCAGTAAATGGCATTCAGATTGAAGTCATTTAGCTCTCTTCACGATCATTATCACTAATCTATGAAACAGCATTGCAGAAGACAGAAATGCCTATTTTACAGATGAAAAATTCATACTCGAAGTCTAAAACCAGGATTTGAAGCCAGGAGATTAACCTGTTTTCTTTCCACTAACCTACATAGTTTAATGAATTTCACAGGAGATTATCTTGAATCTACACAACTGTTTTAAAAGTAAGAAGAATGCATCATTTTTTAAAGGTCTAAATATTAAACAAATAATAGCAGGGCACATAGCAGAATATGGGTAGAGGTAAAGAAAGGAGCACGTGAGGAAGAAAGTGGAGGCAGCGTACACAAACCATAGTGGCTGGCCAAGCTCCCCGTGTGGAGGCATCGTGAGGAGTCTGAGCAGTAAATCTGGTTCTTGGACAGGAGAGCAGAATTGTGAATGGAAGCATCCAGAGAGAGCAGGGTGTGCATTTGAGGGCAATGACAGAAGAGTCCATTAACGGAATGGTGGATCTGTCCACAGAATGGCAAGCATATTGAGGGCTCCCTTTTCAGTTTTCCCATAGCTCAGTATGGGACTGGTTTTTAAATCTCACTGTTTGTATATTTTGTAGAGAAATGAAGGTGATCTCTTCCACCGGCTGTGGCACATCATGAATGAAATCCTGGACCTGCGGCGGCAGGTGCTGGTGGGCCATCTTACCCACGACCGCATGAAGGACGTGAAGCGCCACATTACCGCGCGGCTTGACTGGGGCAATGAGTGAGTACCACCCATCACAGGGCAGCATCCGGTGTGTGCTCACATGGAAATGACATAAGCCTGAGCCAGGACATGGCCATAACCCCAGAACCAAAATTATGGATCTTCCCAGTTTTCTTATAAAAGAAGAAAACTGTCAGCAAAGAACCACTTCCTCTTGGGTTGGTGTTTGTTCTCTAGTGCCTTGTATGATCTGAAGTATGCTTGTGCTCATGGAAAAGGAAATGTTTACTGGAATTAATTAATATGGCTTCTGGCTAAAATGGATCTTATTTTCAGATAGGCTTTGGGTTTGGCATGTGTATTTGCTTTTAATATATACCTCTTCTGTATCAAGGTAGCAGGTGGCCAGTGTAATCCAGAGGGAGGCACTAATGTTAACAGCTTCTTTTAGGAGTGTTATGGCAGTTGCCCTGATGGGGCCTTTTATTATGGCTGTGATTAGTTCTGCACATACATATTGGCCATTTTAAGGAGCTGCTTGGGAGAATGCAGTAAAATGCTGTACCTGATGGAGATTTACTTTTAAATAAAGCTATAAGTGACTCATTTAAAATATCAGCCAAGCACTTAAGTGGTAAATGTAATCACTGAAAGCTCTGATCAATGCTGTTATTACTCTAAGTATGAATATTAATATAGGAGTGAGGAATTAGAACAAGCCAACTTTGACTGTTCTCCTAGGGACACGCAAGACCTAGGTTTAAGCAGTGGAATGGTTTCTTAATATCCTATACGGCCATATAGTTTCTTTCTTTCCTTTCCCAAATCCCTCTCAACCCTTTGGACCTTTGGAGGATCTTATTGCAGCAGAAAGAAAAAAAAGCAGACAGGAGAAAATGCCTGGAAAATGAACCATGAGTAAACTTGCTTCATATCCAGAAAAACTGATTTGAAACCACAATGCTACTTCCCTAACCACAGGAAGTCACTTTGTCAGAAGCGAGGTGTGATTCCTGCCAAGACGTTATATATTATAGATATAAGTACATGGATTTGCTAACAGATTTTAAACCTCTATTTCACCCAGAGTACTTCTGGTATTTTGTTGAACACAATGTGCCATTCATTTTTTTATAGACAATGAATAGAATAGCCCCATTTATTTATCTCTGGAAGACTCATTCCTGTGAGAAATGAGACAACTGCCAGGTAAGGAAGGGCAATATGAGTGTTGGACTTGGAATTTTAGGAACTCTACATTTGTAAGAATTGAAACAAATTCTTGAGCCCTTCTTAAGATCAGTTACTTGTCAAAGGAGGAAGTTGAGCTAGAGAAGGTCAGAGGGCCCTATCAGTTTCAATATGATAGGATTTAAAACATATAGCACCTCTGCGCAGTTGAGACTCGCTGCCACTTTCACTGAGCTTCCAGTACTGCTGTGGGGGTGGAGTGGGACCTGGAGAGTGGCCCTATGCTGCTTGGCTTTCCTGTGTCTCTTTATCATTATGAAAAACCTTTGCGTTTTCTCTGATTTATTTTGGCTCTTAGTCATTATCCTGGTCCTTATTTAAAGGACTAGTTTGTAAATAGGAGGAAAGTTGGATGAAGTTAGCTTATCAAAAATAACTTCAGAATGTAGAGCAGGCAAGAAAATGATACTTCCTCAGTTTGTGAAGGAAAATGATGGCAGAATGAAAGGGAAAGCAGGAAAAACATTAATTATGGCTGAATCATGACTCAGTTTTGGATTTATGTAAGTTTTAGCTTGTACTTTGGGGCAATTCTGTGGCTAATTTATGATAAGTTGGTAAAACATTGATGGATGAAAATGAGCAGAATAATATATTTAGATCATCCTCACCTTCATGAATTTTCTGAGCTGTCATTCTGTTTTCTTTGAATGTCTTTGGTCATTTATTTAAAAGTATTTAAAAGCATAGAGATTATGCATTTACCTTACTCCTTTAAGTATAAGTTTGTTTTCTTATTGAACAGTGCTAAGTGGGAAGCAAATTAAGATGATTCTCTTGCCTATTAAAGCAGATCAAATTGTCCCACAAAATTATCTGTCAAGACATATATCTCTGGATGAACATAAGTTAAGAATGTGTTCTATCTCAAGTCGTATTTTATTTTTTTATGTTTTTATTTTTTTATATATTTTTTTATTGAGTCATAGCTGTGTACAATAATTCAGTCAAGGAGTACAGTGTGTGGGCTTCACATACAATTGGAGATATTTTTATCAACCTGATTAATATAACATTCATGATATTTTCTCATTTACTATGTGAA
>CAUYRH010074866.1:0-31509 GCA_963574655.1 Perodicticus potto
GCCAAGGACAAGTATTACTCAGTCCCCTAGACCTCTATCTGTTCACCCACACCCCCTCCCTTTTTCCTTTCTGTACCCGTAAAAACTCCCTCCTTTTCCAGGCCGCGGGCTTCTCCGTTTTCCTGCTGCGCCAGGTGTGAGAGATCCCCAGCCTGGGCTGATTTGTAAATAAACCTCTTGCTATTGCATCGGATTTAGCCTCGGTGATTTGTGTGGGGGATAACCTGAGCTGGGCACAACAAGTGCAGATGTTAAGGAAACAGTGCTTTCTAGAAGTCCCCCTGATGAGAAAGTGGGACATTATTACTTCTCTTGGGGAGTCCAAGTTTATTTGCATGCAGAAGGAAAAGAACTGATAGAGAATGAAGACTGAGACAAAGGTTAAAGGACAAAACAAGGGCACAGAGCTGGCAGGAGGGGACTGGATCAGGAGCCCAGGGAAAATAGTTTTGGAGACAGTTGCTAAGGAAGAGAGGCAAGGAGAAGGTAGGAAGACTTGGAGAGGGGAAAGGGTGAAGTTGAGGATAACATGTTGGATCACCCTAGTCTTTCCAATGAAGTGAGAAGTGAGGTCATCTACTGAGGCTGCCATTGGAGGATTAGGGGTAAAAATAATGTAGTACAGGCTCCAACAATGATTCACTCGCTGGCCCTATATTTGAGGAAGATGGGACTTTTTTCTAAACCAGCATTTGAAAACGCTCAAATTAAGTGCTCTGGTGATAAGGGCAGAATCGCGTTGCTGGTTCTAATACAATAAAATATCACTTACCAAATAACACAATTTTTCACACCGTAAGGGACAGTACGACATTTTTTCTGTGGCTTGAACTTTGATCCGCACATCTGAAACACCACCTGCAGGTGGCTGCTTCCCTGGAATTTCATTATAATACTCATGATCATCTCTCTCCTCAGCAGGGCCATCGGCATGCACCTCCTCTTCCCTGGAAGGGGAAAAAAGAACCCCCAAGAGGTTGGGCAGGAATTCAAATGCAGTAGGGGATGCAAAAGGAGGAGACCATGCAATTCCTACTGAAAACTCTGCAGTCATGTTTTAAATTTATGGCTGTGCTTAAGTGATGTCAAACATCTGGATGGAAGCAACCAGATGGCTGAGTTGTTTATCTTTCTTACACAAAGTGGAGCAAGCCAACAAGAGTGCCTAGGGTGATGCTTTTGTGTTTACCCTCATTGATACATACTAATAATAATAAATAATGAGCATACTAAGTACAAGGGATTTTGAACATAAGATCATAAAAATACTAAGTATTCTTGGGTATCTCCAGCATGCTTTAATTGTTCCATTTTGGAAATGTTTTGCTTAGAGAAAATTTAGATATTGTTATTTGGGCAGAGGCCTGGCCCCATTTTTTAAACCAAGATGAAAAAAACAAGAGTGCTATCGCCAGCTATCTTGTCTGCACAAATCTGAAGGAGTATATGGGATTATTAAAGAAATATTAAGACCATATGTGGCAAGTGTGTAGATTTATATAAATATGCAATTGTTTTTAAAATTGAAACAGGGCAAACAAATAAACAGACTTCTCTTCTCAACTGAAGTTAGTAAAAAATTCTTATAAAAAAATAAATCAAGTCTTTTTGGATGAGGCTGATTCTACTGACAATCCACACAGTTTTGCTGGGTTTACTACATGTCAACAAAATGCACTAAGCTGTAAGCGCCATCCTGGGAAAAGGTCAGCATCAGAGGCTTCTGGTAACCCCTTCTCCTTTGCGATCCTAGACCACCTCATAAAGGAAGCTCTCCAAACCCAGTGTTAGTTGATACACAAAGTGACAGATCAAGGGAAAATGCATTTTAAAATGCTCAAGAGGGCTGTTTCTCAGGCATGATTGTGGGAGCCAGAGGCATCACTGCCTTCCACACTCAGTGAGGCCGGAGAGGCCTGAAAGGGTTCAGCTTTCATTGTGGACTTCATGTGCCTGAGTGAGAACAACCAGATCCTTGGGTCACGTCCTGTTCTACTTCTGCCACGGTTTAGCTGGAGCCTATCTATTTCCATTGCAAGCCAGCAAACTAACAAAAGTTCCTGCCATGGACATTTGGATTTTATTTTTGCTCTTTGTTCTTGATTTTTTCTTTTTCACCAATATGTAAGTGTTCTGCAGTTGAAACAAATCTGAGAAATTTGTTGGTGTTTATTATTTTATGATTCCACTTAATTAATTCATAGCCCTGTGTAACATTAGGGAAACAGGGCTGATCCCTTCTTACTTTTAGTGTCTCCCTTTAATCTTATTACAAAGCAAGAGGAAATAGCTGAATAAACAGGAATAGAGGAAAAATGTCACTATTATTTTGTACTGAAATTGTGGCTACTTGTAAGAAAGAATTAATCAATTTTAAAATGCCATATTCATTTTTAAAATATATATAGTGAGTCAAAAAATTATAGAGCCCTTGGCTGACCTTTCACAAGAAGCATTCAAGGAAGGGTTTTTCAAGTACTGTTTAAACCGAAGTTCAAAAGCCTGCCCTATGGTACTGATGACGTCTTGGGCCATTCCATTGCGGCATTCCAATATGTGACAGGCTGCAAGAAGACAGACAAAAAAATCATAGTAACTTTTCAGCAAGAGAAAATTATATGAAGTCAAAATACTTCCAGAACACTCTTTAGTTCTGAAATGGTATAAAGAACACCTTATATATCATATGAATCAGAGAAGAAAACATTCAAGTGTTATATCTGAGTATCTCAAAACACTTATAAATTCTAATCTCAAGGCAGCTATTTGGGGGCCACATTTTTATAAAAGTAGACAGATCTTGGCTACTAAAATGACTAATATTTAGAGCTAGCTCTAGAATTCAATACAGGAGATGCTTATGGCAGCAATCTGATGGGAAAATGAGGTTTGCGGTCTTTACACAGTATGTTACAGAAGGTGGAAAGAAGACTTTCCAAACTGCCCTTTCCCAAAAGTGCGGAATGGGTTGCTGGTAAAGACAGAGGCTTTGGAATATCCTCCCCTCTAGCCACCCCTTTGCCCTGTCGTTGCTACCATAAAGCAGTGACAAGTATGGCAATCCTCATCTTCAAATTCCACTGATGAGCTATCTCCAATAAGCATCAAAATTAAGGTTTGGTGACAATGTCATTATCAGAAATTATTAAAGTTTTTATTAGATCCTTTCTCTGAGAAGCAGTTACTGGTAAGGAGCTAATTTTTACACGCAAAATATACAAGTGAGGGGTGTGGCAGGCAGCTGACAGAATACTACAATTAAATGAATTTAACAAACTTGCTGGTGCTACATAACAGGAGCTATGTATTTAGGGACTATAAGTTGTCTCCCCACTATATGTGTATATATGTGTGTGTGTGTGTGTATGTATATACATAAGAATGTTGCAGAAATTGTCAGCTATTCTCTGAGAATAGTAGAGAAAAAAGACCATGAGTTTAAGGGAGTGCATGAGTGCATGTAAAATTAAATGCCAGAAAAAGCATCTTGGGTCTTGGAATTCTGAAACCAACACTGGAACACATTGCAAAAAGGGGTATCTGAGGAGAGAAGACATAGCTGGTTTTTTGTGTGTGTGTGTGTGTGTTTTTTTTTGAGACAGAGCCTCAAGCTGTCACCCTGGATAGAGTGCTATGGCATCACAGCTCACAGCAACCTCCAATTCCTGGGCTCAAGCGAGTCTTTTGCCTCCGCCTCCCAAGTAGCTGGAACTACAGGCACTCGCCACAACGCTCGGCCATTTTTTGGTTGTAGCCGTCATTGTTGTTTGGCGGGCCCGGGCTGGATTCGAACCTGCCAGCTCAGCTGTACGTGGCTTGGCTGGTGTTGAGCCACAGGCGCCAAGCCGAGATAGCTGTTTTTGTGAAATAGTTTAACTGTGTTAAGTTAGCAGAATGAGTTTATGGTTTGCGTTATCTTATAAAGAATTTGGTATTTATTTCAAGTAAAAGGCAATTCATTCAAATCCAGTAGAATTGGTAGAGCTGCTAAAGGCTAAGTTATAATAGAATTTGTAACAGTGTTTCTTAACCTTTCATTGGTAATCATCTCAAGGAATCTCTGATAGTCTCATTCCTGAAGTAATTTGACTTTTATTTAAAGAATTTGTATGTGAACACTTCTAGAAGGTGTATGTGTGTGTAATGGTGGTGTGCTGGTATTATTAAATTGAACAATGCTAAGATGTTAAATTTCCAAAAGAATTATTTCTCATTCTTATCAGGTTGTCTCTTTCAAGTACAACTTGGATCCTGAAACAGATTTAAGAGCTAATTCCAGTTTTTAAAACACAATTAAGAATATCTATTAATTTATATCTTTTCTACCAAAGGAAAATATTTGGTCTTTAAACTGTTATTTTATATTATCCTTATATTTTCTCCTACTGTAGCTTAACACAGTGACCAACACATGGAAAGTGCTCTAAAAATATTTGCTGAATGAATAAATACTGACTTCCCCGAATCATATTAATATTTCTACTATATAAAATTGTCTTTTTTTTTTAAGTGAGACCTGCAGTGAGTCCCTACAGTGGGTCACATTCTTACAGCCATGACTAATATAAATTATTGCTTTGATAATTTGTGGAAACAGTCTCCTTCCTAATCAGGCCTCATTTCCTATGACCTATAAAGCGCCCTTGGAGATGAACTCTCCAGGTGAGCTAAGAGAAGTTGTGTTACATTATAAGAAAAGGTAATTCACTTGAATTCTTTTGTTTTTAATTTCATAAATTCCTAGTCCAATTAAAAGTTAAGTCAAAATCAGAAATCAAATCAAAATGGAAGCAAACATTTTTGTAATTTTATTTTTTCTTAGGGTTAAGGAGACATGGAGAGATAAAGATGGGGAAGATAAGGAAAGAGGCAGGAGATTCAAGCATGTATAAATAAACTGTACTTCCAATAGAGGGAGAAGAGAAAAAGGACATTTAAAAGAACTCTGTGAAAAGATTCACATCTGAGTTCAAGTTCCAGTTATGCCATCATCTGTGTGACCCTGAAAAAGTCAGGGTATGTGGGCACATAGGGGTGAATGAATCAACCAAACCCATCAACCATTTTCTACCACTTTAAGCATACTTCTAAGATGTTTTATTTAACTCCACTTTCCTAATTCTAGTACTTTGACTTCTTGGTCTTATTTATGGGCCATGTTACTTTTTTTCTCTCTCTATCTTTCTTTTCTTTTTTAAAGAGACAGAGTCTCACTAGTTGCCCAACCTGAACCCAAACTCAAACTACTGACTCAAGTGATCATCCCGCCTCAGGCTTGTGAATAGCTGGGACTACAGATACCTGCCACCACCCTGGCTAATTTTTCTATTTTTAGCAGGGCAGGATCTTCCCTTGCTCGGGCTGGTCTCAAACTCAAGCAATCCTCCTGCCTTGGCCTCCCAGAGTGCTAGCATTACGGGTGTGAGCCACCATGCCCAGCTTGAGAAGATTAAACAGGAAGAAAAGAAAAAAACAGTGATGCCTATCTCTCTCCAGGGAAGAATTAACACTGAACAAATAGGCTAACACTGTGCAGATGTTCTGCTCAGTCTCACCACCTTCAAGAAGCACTCATATTATGATCATTCTATTGTTGACACTCACAGATACGATGCTCAGTGGAAATGGTCTTTTTTAGGTTGGTTATGGCCCAGAATAGAGGTGAGCCTTGATCACATATAAATAAACTCATCTTCCAGCATTAGACCCATCTCCAAAATCTCAGCCAAGAATTTCCCAAGCTTCAGCTAATGGAAAGGAAGAAAAGCAACTACCTGTACACCTCATTCCAAAGAAGAGTGTGAATTTTCAGTGATATGATAACTCTGCCATCGAGGCTGGAACTTTTCTTTCCATGTCTGGAATCAGATGCAGATCTGGGTTCTTTTCATCCCACCTCATAGCCAGTTATACCCCTGGGTATCAGACACTATGTTAAGCAAGATTTAAACGAATCTGAGATTCATACTTCTTTCGTTTTTTTAATTTGGGTCTTTTTAATTTTCTAACTGGGTGTTCATAGATAATAGGATGAGAACTATTCCTAAAGGATAACAGGATCTTCTTTATTCACTTTATATTTGTGTTTAACAGACCAGTTGGGGGGGGGTTGCTTTTGTTAGAAAACTAGAAATTCAAAGTTCAGGTTCTCAGGTATACCACCAGGTGGTGCTGTGGGATCAAAGTGGGGCATCCTCCACATTCCAGGAAGAAACAAGCTCCCAAAAGCAAGCCAGTGGTCAGTCCACAGTTAACTAATGCCACCAGGCAGTAGAGCGTGTACTTTATAATCATAAACATAAATATAAGTAAGTGGATTCTTTTAAATTGGTGTATAAGGTTTTTAAAAAAAACCTGTGTTCAGAAACTCAGAACCCTGGCCTTCCTATATCCAGGTGGTTCAGGTTAACAGTGACCTCTTCACAGACTAGATTCAGAGAAAATATTCAAATCTTCCAGGGCTGCTGCACATTTGGAGTAAGAGAATATGGATTTCCTCACTTAACAGCAATTACAGAGGAGGCAGGCTGTATTAGTCACTAAGCAAACTCAAAACACTCTTTCCTGGAACCTACCTTTTCCAGAGAAAAAGCCTTTTATAAAATGAATTCTCTATGGGGGCCTAGCCAAGAAAAGTGGCAACTGCCCTGATTTGAAAACAGTAAGGCTGAAAGTGAATCAGGCACACTTGAGACACAGGGAACGTTCAGGATTATCAGCATGGAGCCTGGTCTCCTCTGCCCGTCACTCCTGATCGCCAAACTCTCCTCATCCCTGCAATCTGGGGATTTACCCGTCCTTTACAAGTCCACAGAAATTGTGCTTTCCAGGGTACCACTGGACTGAATGGCATTTTCTCACCTTCATTCCCCTTAACTCCTTTTCATTGTGTACTATCTGAGATGTCTCCTCCAGGAGAAAACTGGTCTCCTGATTTTCCCCTTTCCTCCTGACTGTCCAGGAGGAGCCACTCCCTGAAATCCTTAGCTCTCTTCTTTCTGGGTTCTGCTAAGAAGCTGCAGTTTTTCCAAGCCTGCACTTGTAGGCCCACAGCCTGCCTCCCTCTCAGCTTCTCCCTCTCACTCTCTCAGTCTCTCTCTCCTGTCTGCCATTTTTCCCGGGATGCACCAAAATCATTAGGTAATTCTATAACATTATCTGTCTGGTTTCACTATTTTTTAATTAGATTTAGAACTTTTTTCTTTTTATAACTGTAATAAATATTCATTGTAAGAATTTTAGATAAATAAAAAAGCACCAAGAAGAAATAAAAATTACATAAAATCTCATTATCCAGGGATAACCACTGTGAACATTTTAGCATGTGTTTTAATAATGTTTTTTCTCTGTATATCTACCTCATTCCCAACAAAATTATCTAGAATCATACTATACACCAGGGCTGGGGAACCTGGGACCTTAGGACCACAAGTGGCTTGAGTGCAGCCTTTTGTCTGAATCCAAATTTTAACGAAGGGATTTGTTGTGTGAAGTCTGGATTGGGGTGAAGGGTCACACTTGGGGATGTGGAGGGCCACGTGTGGCCTTGAGGCTGAAATACTTCATAATCTTCTATTTGTACTTAATAGCTTTGCGACTATTTTCCCGATGTCACTAATTCTTCTACAACACTAATTTTAATTGCTGCATAATAGTACAGTCTATGGATTCATTTACATAATTTGATATTTGTGAATATTGGATTTGTGCTATTATATAAATGATATATGATCTATATTGCTTAATCTTTGTGTATGTCCTGATTATTTCTCAGAAGTAAAATTGCTGGTTCAAAGGCATTTATATTTTTAAGACTTTTAATACAAATTATCAAACTGCTTTCTGAAATATTTGAATCTATGCTCTTATCAGGAGTATTCAAGTGAAAACTACTACACCAAACTATATTTTATCTTTTTTGATGTTTGAAATGTGAAGACAAAATATACTGTTTCATTATAATTTGTATGTCTTTGCTAGTGAGGCTAAATTTGTTTTATTTTTCAAATGTTTCTTGGGGCCTGTAATGTTCTTTTATAAAAGCACGTTCAGAACCTGGAATCAGTCTACCCACTTACTAGATGGGTAACCTTAGGAAAACCACCTTACATTCCAGTATTTTCTTATATAAAAAATAAATAATATCATTACCTACCTCCTAGGTTGTTGTGTTTCAGACAAAGTGCCCCTGACAATGACTGGCATATGGTGAGCGTGCAGTAAATGATAGCTATTTTTCCTTGCCCTATTTTTCTATTGGACCATTTGCCTTTTCTTCTATTTATAAAATACTTGTTCCTTCAGTGGCAATATCATTCCAAATCACACAGGGAAATAATACCAATAGCTACCATGAACTGGGTACTTAACTATAAGCCAAGCACTGAGATAGTTATGTTACATACAATATCTCTAAATTCTCAGGAACATCTGATTCCTGTTTCTTCAACATCTAAATAGTCATCAAGTACTAGTAGTTCACAAATTTGGTTCAAACTGTCCCTTCATCCTCTAATGTAATTTTTTTTTTTTTTTTTTTTTAGACAGAGCCTCAAGCTGTCACCCTGGATAGAGTGCCGTGACATCACAGCTCACAGTAACCTCCAATTCCTGGGCTCAAGTGAGTCTCCTGCCTCCACCTCCCAAGTAGCTGGGACTACAGGCGCCTGCCACAACACCCGGCCATTTTTTTAGTTGCAGCCGTCATTGTTGTTTGGCAGGCCCAGGCTGGATTCGAACCAGCCAGCTCTGGTGTACATGGCTGGCGCCTTAGCCCATTTAGCCACAGGCGCCGAGCTGTCCTCTAATGTAATTTAAAACACTAACACCTCCACTCAGAATTAATGTCTTCTGAATTATACTCCACAATTCCAGATTGCTTTTCTGCCATCCTATATCACTTTTACAGATACTATGGCCGAAAACCTATCATTTTATAATTTCAGCAGAATGACAGAAGCCAGAATAATTTTAATAAGGCTCAAAATCTTCGATGGCTCCCAGTGACCTACTGGCCAGCATTCAAAGCCCTCCACGATCTGTTCCTGGCCTCTTTTGGGGGGCTCCTCTACTTCTATGCTTCCCCTTCCCTGCAACCCCACATTTCCACGACACTCACACATCCAAACATAGCACCCGGCTCTCATTACACTGCTCTTTCCCCGTGCCTTTATTCACTCATCCCACACTTCCTGAGGTCTCTTCTCCAAGCACCCCTCCTTCTCTGTGCACATCTGATGGGTTACGTTTGTCCCTCCCACTGAATGATGATGAGTCCATGGTATTACCTCTTTGTCAGTACTTTGAGTTGGGGGCTCAGGTGAGGGGTAAAGATTTAACACCAGAGGGGTGTGCAATCCAGGGGTATGTTGAGAACACAGTGACTTCTCACAGAGATTATGATAACCAAGATAAAAAAGAGAAGGGACAGGAAAAAGAGGAGTAAGTGGTGAGAAGATGCTAACTTTCGAATACCCTGTTTCTAAGTTACCTGTTTTCTCGGATAGGCCTATTTTCCTAAAGATAAGATGATGGACTAAAGACGATTACTCACTCCATATGTTATCTCAGTTATTCATCCCAACACCACTAAGAAGTAGATGTTATTATTCCCACTTAACAGACAAAGAAACTGAGGTTTGAAGATGTGGAACAATCTGCCCAATGTCACACAGTCAGGTGGTGGAAGAATCATGATCCAACACAGTCTTTCTGACTCCTGCCCTGATCTTATTTTCTTTTTTCTCTTTTTTTTTGAGACAGAGCCTCAAGCTGTCACCCTGGATAGAGTGCTGTGGCATCACAGCTCACAGCAACCTCCAATTTCTGGACTTAAGCCAGTCTCTTGCCTCCACCTCCCAAGTAGCTGGGACTACAGGCGCCCGCCACAACGCCCGGCCATTTTTTGGTTGCAGCTGTCATTGTTGTTTGGCGGGCCGGGCTGGATTCAAACCCGCCAGTTCAGGTGTACGTGGCTGGCGCCTTAGCCCATTGAGCCACAGGCACCGAGCCCCTGATCTTATTTTCTACGTACAGGCTTGTGACTAAAGAAAAACAGACTCTGAAAGCGCTATTTGGACTGTTTCTATCCAGTCAATCCCCTCATGACCTCAGTTCTCATGAGTGCCTTCCCAAAATCTCCATGCCAGGACACCCATGAATTCCTACAAGCAGCTTGGCTCTGACAAACTACTCAGGTACAACAGGGCCTTTCAAAGTGAACGTGATGCATAATTTTCTCTGCCTTTCCTGTTCAGGAAGAGATTTGCAAGCATGTGGATCCTTCTTGTCCATCTCCCTTGGCAACCACATTAATCTTTGAACTCATTACCATTTATTCAAGAGCAATGACACATCCAGAGATAATCAGTCACTCAGTCACTAACAGCTAAGTCACTAAACATCTAGATTTCCTGATGTATTTTTTTTCTTCCTTTTACCCTGCACCCCAAATAGCAAGCAGTTATGCTTCAGGGAAATCCAAGCAGGGATTGAAAGAAGTTGCTCTTTTCTGGTATCCTTTGTTGTGCTGTGTTCCCACACCAGCTCTGCACGTTTGCCAGTTCCTGTCTCTTATACCCACTCTTTGATCGTTATCTATTTTCATTATTTAGTTTAGAGTGTGTTGACTTTAAGAGCATTTCATAGTGCTTGTCTCCCTCTCCGTCCCTTCCATCTTATTGCATCTTCTTTTGGCAAGCATGCACTGGGCATCTACTACGTGCCTGGCTCTGTGCCAGCAGCTGGTCCTCATCATTTCATTCCTGACAATCACAATAGCTTCCAGATGGAGCTCCTCCCTTGAGTTTCTCCAAGAATCTGTCTATTACATCCTGCTGCCGAATCACTGTCTGAACTCTGCTTTGTCGAATAGTACTCTCCACTCGTTTGCCCACAGGATCAAGTCCCTACTGATTAGCTCTCCACTGCCTGCCTTCTAGATGCTTTTAGACCTTTTCCTTCTTCCATGTACATTGTACAGTGTGTGCTATTCATTTCCTCTCCAGCCTGCCATGTGCACATCCACCTCCATGTCTCACACGGAATTTCCAAATCCCACTCCATGTTCACTTAATAAATGTTCTGGGGCAAACTCCATACCTGGGGTGGCAGAGGATGCTGCCCATCCAATAGCTTCTAGTTAAGAAGAAGAACCAACCTAACATCCCTAAGAGAAATCAGAATGTCCCAGAGTTAGGAATGAGAAGCAATGCTAAGCATATGTAGAGAGGTCTAAACCACCCAAGCAACCTCAAGCCCATGACCCAAAGTGCGACTGGGAGATGAGTTTCCTTGGAAACCTTGCTAAATCCTGGGACCAGAACTCCAGTCAACTCATTCTTCCATTCCCTCTGTGGGTCAACAAAATAGTTTTTGAGCATTGTCTATGTGCTAGCCACTGTGATGAGTGCTGAGAGGACAACAGTGAATGAGAGAAACAGGTGCCTGCCCTCATGGAACTTTTAGCCTAGTAGAAAGGACATATTTAACATGTCAATAAATGCAGGGAGTAAATAAGATAATAAAAATGTGCAATAGGTGTTAATGAGAAAAGAGAAATAAAAGCGTTATGATGGGAGCAAAATGGAATATGCTCCTGGAAATAGGAGGTGCTATCAGTCAAAGAATGTATCTCTGAAGAAGAGATATTTAAGCTGAAATCCAAAAGATGAAAAGAAGCCAAATGTTCAGAGCGACATTCCAGGTTCTTGAACACCAAGTGCGCAGGCTACACACACACACACACACACACACACACACGTGCCAAGGCCAATGCAGGTCAAGAACTTCACTTCTCTTTAGTCTTCTGTATAATTGGTCTACTAGGGATGTGGCAGCCAGCGCCTTCTACCACAACCAAAACAGCTTCTCTTTTGAGTATACAAACAAATAAGCCTTTGGTTTGTGGATCTCTCGAATGACTTAAATTCCACCCTATATATTTTTTCTACTTTGCTCTGCTATTTATTTTCAATATTTCTAGAATCCAATATAGCACTCTAGTGATAGTCACTACTCTGCATATTGAAAATCACTCTTCGTTGCTTTTGTATCAGCTCTTAAGAAAACTAGAAATTGCTTTCCATACCTCGTTGATTAACTGGATCTTTAGCTACGTAGGCAACATAGTCTGTGGTATCCTATAAAAAAGGGAAAATGATTGCATTTAAAATGAATAAATTGCACTGTTGAAAGAGAAGAGCACACTTAGGACAAGATATTGAGGCAAGGACTTAAATATGAACGTTTATATTTAAAAAGAACAGGAAAGCATTGTAAAAGGAAATTTAAACAAATATATGCTGTAAAGCTTAACAGTTGTACAGTCCACAGTCTCTCCCCCGGGGGAAAGAAACTGAAGATTAGAAATTTAGAGGCTAGGGGGGGAAATAATGTAATGAAGAATAATAAAATACATATATTTAAAAAAAAAAAAAGAAAGAAATTTAGAGGCTGAGCGGCGCCTGTGGCTCAGCAAGTAGGGCGCCGGCCCCATATACCGAAGGTGGCAGGTTCAAACCCAGCCTCGGCTGAACTGCAAAAAGAAAAAAATATAAAAATAAAAAATAGAAATTTAGAGGCAGAGTATGTCACTAAGGACAAAAAAGATAATGTAGATAGGAAATATATTAGGACATATTCTTTTGTTGTTGTTGTTGTTGTTGTTGTTGTTGCAGCAGCTGTCATTGTTGCTTTAGCTGGCCTGGGCTGGACTGCCTTGGAACCAGCCAGCCTCAGTGTATGTGACCGGCACCCCCCCACACTGAGTTACGGGCACCACCCAGGACATCTTCTTTAAAAAATAGCTATGGACTATGGCTCTTCCTGGGTCAAAAATTGAAGTATCAGGGATTATGCAATCACAAGTGTCATAAACTAGGATGTGGCTTCTTGATTTCTGTCCAAACAGATACACTATGTACATCAAAAAATAGGTTCACTAAAGAGACACTTTGGGATTTTCAGTTATTAGATTGCTTGTGTGCAGTGTAAGTTAAGAAATAATGAAACAAAAAATACAAGGCATTTCTTTGATCAATATGTACAAAGGAAAAGACTTTTTTTTTGAGACAAGAGTCTCAGTTTGTTGCCCTCAGTAGAGTGCTGTGGTGTCATAGCTCACAGCAATCTCAAACTCTTGGGCTCAAGTGATCCTTCTGTGTCAGCCTCCTGAATAGCTGGGACTACAGGCCCTGCCACAATGCCCAGTTAGTTTTTAGAGACAGGATCTCACTCTTGCTCAGGCTGGTCTCAAACTTGGAAAAGCCATTTAAAAAAAAAAAAAAAAACAGAACCCACGAAACACTTAAGAAGTTCAAAAAGAGATGCACTGCTGACTTTGTGAAAACAAACAAAAATGCCACAAAGGCTGGTAATTCCAGCCTCTATTGAAAACAGTAAGCTGATGAATGATAAGATTTTAATAATTAAAGATGCTTTTTGTTATCTCAGTTCTCGGGGAAAAAAACACACACGTAATGCCATTTGCTGATTAGAAGTATGACTCTCTAGAGGGAAGACGCAACCCATTGGCAGGACTAAAAGCCCATGTTTGTAATACCCTCAAGGACAATCACTTAAAAACCCACAGTGAATCATACAGGAAGCATATCTCAGGGTCAGCATAACTTGTCTTGGGTTATTTTTTAAACAATAGCACACACCTAAATAAATTTCTCTTGCACAAAAAGAAAAAAGTTTGAAATATATTTTAAATAAGTAAGGTCATATCTATGGGCTTTGTTTTGTATTAATTTAGAAGAAAAGTCACGATTGTGAGGGACTTCGCCACTCTTACTAAGGTTGAAGAGGTGGTGAGCTGTTCGGTGGGGGTATCACATAGGGAGGAGGCCCTGTGACATCTCCAGACCTGCTTCCTCACCTTCAAAACAGCCTCTGACATTCTGATGGTTCTAAAATCCTATGTAGATATTTGAGAGATTGTACAGAAGCACAGGAAATATTTTTAAGGTATTTAATCTTTGACACACACTGCGTTTTTACATGGAGAAAGCAGATAGAGCCACAGAAGCATTGTCAACAACTGTCTTCAGTGCTGACAAAAAGGAAGGCACGTAAACTGCTTTTGAGAAGACAGTAAAGATGAGGGCGAGCAAGGGCCAGGGAGAGAGGAAGAATACTCGTTATTCAGGAAATTTTGGAGCAAGTCTGGTAGAAGGAAGATTGTCACTTTGGGCCACAGAGACTTTGAACTCAGCTTCTCACCTCTTGCACCCAGTTAGTGGTAAAGCTGTAAATTGTCTCAGTGAGTATGCTAAAACAAAATGAGTATGTGTTAGTGACAATGGGGTAGCCACCTCTCTGACTGTGTGCCAGGCTGTGCCTGCACTTGACAGGCATCAATTCACTTCATTTTCATGGCAGAAGGGATCATCCCTCATTTGCATATGAGAACCCTGAAGCTTAGAGAGGTTAAATAAGTCAAGTCTTCTTGACTCCATGGCCTGACACTGCACCACAGTTCTTCCTGGACATGAGGGTTAAACTTCACTGAGATAATTTCTAATGCCAATGCTTAAGGTGGCTCCACATTTCTGTTTTAAATTCAAATTAATAGGCTTTCTCTCCAGCTGCAAAGAATGCAAGGGTCCCACTCAATTCAGCAGGTCCAAAGGTTCCCAGACTGGCTACTTTGGGGAGTTTCAAGAATTAAAGACGCGTGAAGACAGTATGACAAGAATTAAGATTCTGGAGAATAATAATAGAAATCACACAGGGCACTGGGCACAATGGCTCATGCCTGTAATCCCAGCACTTGGGAGGCCGAAGCAGGTGGATTGCCTAAGCTCACAGGTTCGAGACCAGCCTGAGTCAGAGCAAGACCCCATCTCTAAAATATAGCTGGGCATTGTGGTGGGCACATGTCGTCTTAGGTACTTGGGAGGCTGAGGCAAGAGAATTGCTTAAGCCTAAGAGTTTGAAGTCGCTGTGGGATGTGATGCCAGAGCACTCTAACGAGGGTGACAAAGTGAAACTTTGTCTCAAAAAAAAAAAGTAAAAAGGAAAAGAAATCACACAGGGCATTGCCTAGGGTAAATGAATGTTTGTACACCACTCCTAAAATGATGGCAACTCTCAAAAATTAAAAAGGAAAAACTGAGAGCAAGCACTAATAATTATTTTTCACACTATACTTACAGAGCCTCTTTAAATCTCTTAAGTATTTGAGCTCCTCCATGGATGACCAAGCTAAAATAGGTTAGGAAGGAAAGAGATGATGCCTATGTTTTTCAGCCTGGAGACAGCTGATTCTCTCTGCTATCCAACCTTTGGTGTAAATGTTGAGGCCGGACAACAAGGCTGGGTAGATTGGAGTCCAGATCCACTACTGGGCTCACAAAGCAGAGACTACTAAGCACCGAACACCCTGCATACTCCTGAATCCACAATTTGCCATCTCCAGAGCTTTTTAGGGAAAAGGTGGAGCTCTTAAAATTTGGTTTACTTTTAAATGGTGGCATCATGGCACTAATATAGTCATGTGAAAATAACTGCATCCAAAGCTGAAAGGTAAGGAGACAGTGAAGCCTAAAGGGAAAACTGAGTATCCATTAAAAAAGAAAAAACAAACAATGGTTTGAAATTAAAGGCTGCTTTTCTTCCCCATGCTTCAAAGACATTCTGAAGGCAGGTTGTCTTGGCATGACATCTTAAATACTTTGGTAGCCGGTGTGAAGACAAGTAGTTATTGAAATATTTTTAAGAATGAGCTAATTTAAATAGCATCTAGCTATATATTTTAGCTAAGAGTGGAGGAATTTGCTTAAATGTTTTAGAAGTCAGGAAATGAAATGATGATTATACAAAGCAACTTCCAAACTATTTCTTCTTAGGATATGAAATTATATTTTTCCCTTTTAAGAATTTAGCATACAGGTTAAAACAAATCAAAACTTTGCAGTGATACCACTGCCAGTTTGAGCTGTTACCACCCTCCATACCTCTCTTGGGTTTCTGGGTTATGTATCCTATCATTTACGACCCTAAATTTTATTCCTCAATTAGAAGTGAGAAAGTAAATGTCATGGGTAGAAAAAATCAACTGTTAAACTGGATTTTATTGTCTCATTTCCAAAAGACATAATCTTTAATTATTAATATAATCTTTATGAATGCTTTGCAGAAAAGAAGGTAATAGATTCTAGGTAAGAACAAGGTCTGCATATGTTCCCCATATGTTTTCCTGATGTTACTGATGTTTAATCATTATGAAAATTGTACTCTGCCCTCTTTTAACCTTCCATATGTTTACAGGTACATAATGTCAGAGATGAGCAAAATTATCTTTCTACTCCCTCAGTTTAAACAGATTTATTTCTTGTTCATTCCTAGGCCCCCCAGCTTCAGTGCCCCTCTCCTGTTGCCCTAGTCCAGGGAAGATGTGGTAGAAAGTCAAGGTAGTCATGCCGCACTGCAAAGCAGCCTTGGAGATAGAGTTCTGCATAATTTGTGGGTAGTGAGCACTATGTGGTCTCTCAGTAAGATGAATATTAGGAGAAAAAGCATATCTCTCACTGCCCAGCTCAGTGTTCCCTCCATGAGTTTCTGCAAACCTGATTGCTCATTCTAGATTAGACTTAAATTGCCTTAGTTGATGTACCAAGTCCAACTGGTTAGTAGAGTCTGCCTGGAACTCTGTGCTGAGAAAAATTCTGAGAGAGGACTGGGAGCACATGTATGGCATACTTGCTTTCTATGACTTAGATACGTAATATTATCAAAAAGAAGTTTATCACATGAGAGCTCCCTGGCTAATAACACAATGGAATATTATTAGCACATCTACTATTCCAAATCTTTTAAAATTCATTCCTCACTTATAAGTGAAATATGTTTGTAATTTCCCTTTATAACAATATATTTTCTCCAATTTCAATATCAGGTGTATCCAGATCAAGCACAATGATTTTGAAATATTTCTTCTTTTTCTATTGTCTATAGGATTTTGCATGATCTGTTTTTTGAAACTTTACTTTTATTTGTCTGGTATTAGTTGTCTATTTTTTGAGACTTTGGGAAAAAAAATAAGAAGTTACCTGATGACTTCATGCTGAGCCTCAGAGTCAAAGTGCTCTATAATGTCTTATTTGACAATGTGTACTTTGCTTTCTTGGCATTATTATTGCTAATATTGCTTGGTATTTCGATGCAGTAATCTGTTTTCTTTTCTGAATGTATTTATCTTCATTCATTCTTTACGTGGTTTTTGTTTCTAGTCCTTATCTTAAACATTGTTATTGTTATTGAATTTTAAGCCTTTTAAATTTCGTGAAGGCAAAAAGTGGAAAACTAATTAACACAAGTATATGTAAAAATAAAAATAAAAAATTCATTGACAGGAAATATTTTGTCCAAGTCAAAATTTGATTACCTGCTACATGTAGCTATTCAGAAATTATAATAATACTTTCGGAAAAGGCATGTAGTGGCTAATATGCTTTACATGGAAGTTACTTTAATTCTTATTCAAAGAATGTTTATGATCCATACTTACAGGATCCCCTCCAGAGGCAAATGAAATAGACTGCATATGATGATTTGCAATAATCTGAAAAACATAAACCAAGTAAATGTGTATGCTGCTATAAATTATCATTCTTATGTATATATAGTCTAATAGTAATAGATACACATCTGTTTTGCTTTTGTCTGCTTATCCCTTCGGAAACCATCCTACGCATATTCTATAATAATCTTATTCAATACATCAGGTTCAGGAGGGTTTGATATGCCCATTTCACTGCCCCTCCTTACCCAGGTGGACACATAATCCTGGTCTAGCTAATAAAGAAAATACTATCATCTCTATGGATACAGCAGAGCCAATCAGTGTCTCTTGCGAGGAACTAAGATGAATATTAGGAGAAAAAGCATATCTCTCTCTACCATTAAAGACCACGTAAGCCCAAAGCTTCTGAGGGCCATCTTTTGCTGCCCTTTGGGGGAAATCTGCTCGACTATGAAGCTAGAATGTGAGCTAAAAATGGAAAAGAAAATCTAGTGGTAACACTTATTCCATCACTTTAACCAACATGTTTCGTGCTCTTCCTTTATTTTTTTCCTATTTATTTATCTTTGCATATGTTAATTTCAATTTGGTTGCTGTCATATACCACCAAAAGTATCCTAACACACTAAAACTTCCAATAGGAGGTAAGAATAGTCAAGTGAACTGCATTAATTAGCCAGGATGATTGTCTCTTCTACTTGGGATTCTAGATTCGCTTGTTTGAAAACCACAGCATATATCTGTCATACTGTTTTTAAGTTCATTGAAATACCAACTATGCACCTACTACTACTCCCATTTTCTACTAAATTGCTTATGTAAGATGACCAAGCAATTCTACTCTTAGATGTACACCCAACAGAATTGTGTAAAAATGTGCAACAAAAGATATTCTCATGAAAGATAATATGGGCTCGGCGCCTGTGGGTCAATGGGCTAAGGCGCCAGCCACGTACACCTGAACTGGCAGGTTTGAATCCAGCCCGGACCCGCCAAACAACAATGACGGCTGCAACCAAAAAATGGCCTGGCGTTGTGGCGGGCGCCTGTAGTCCCAGCTTCTTGGGAGGTGGAGGCAAGAGACTCGCTTGAGCCCAGGAATTGGAGGTTGCTGTGAGCTGTGATGCCATGGCACTCTATCCAGGGTGACAGCTTGAGGCTCTGTCTCAAAAAAAAAAAAAGAGTAAGTCAATATCTTTCTTCCCTCTAAATCACTCCACTGGTCACACTGGCCTCCTAGACATTATGCGAAGCCTTTGCATTCCAAAACCAAAGAAGAATTCAGTGGCTTTGTCCAGTCTGCCACTTGTGACCGGTGATAAAAGCAAAAAACCTTTATACTTTGGAGCTGAGGCTTACCACTGTGCCACTTCTTAGTTTCTTTAGTAATATGAGGAATTGAGATAATAATCCCTGCTTTATAGGGGTGGGCAAAGGGATAGTCTGTGTGAACTGTGAAATACTGAACACACACACATTTTAATTTTATTTAAGCATTTCAGGTATGGTTCTAAAGTTTTTATCCAAGGAACTAGAAAACAGCAGTCATCAATGAGAATTACAAATCCTGGAGGCAGCTTTTAGGGAAGCATGATATAGTCAAATAAAAACAAACACTGTAGAAGGCCATGCTACTCAGGACATAGTAAAAGCAAGTTTTTTATTCCAGTTTTCTGAGGATTCATCTGAACCAAGTCATTCATACCCTTTTTAGGTTTTTGATGAAATCCTGAAAGCTCCTTAAGCATCTGTAGAGATTATTTATTTGAGGAGTTGAAATCTGCTTCTAGAGGTATTTGCAGAAGCAAGCCTGCATATTGAAAAATAAGATATTCGGTGTGTAGAAGCCACACTAACTGCTTATTCTGAGGTCTCTTCCCAGCCAACGCACAAGGGCCACGGGATCATTTTGGCTATGTTTACCCTCCCCAGGGGAGTTTTTGTAAATAAATAATTTGAAGGAAGAGTTTCTTTGTGGTCACTGTTGATGTGTCCCAAAACAAATATCCACAAGGTGGTTTTGAAAATATCTTCAGATATTTAATACATATATGAAAACTACCATCTTACATGGTTTGGCTAGAACTAAGTGAAGGGTGGGTACGGAATATAAAAACTAGTTAGAAATTAGTTTGTATTTGTAGCATTTTGATGTGACAGTGTAAGTGAGGACTTTTTTTGTTTTCCAGAACATGCTGAGGCACTGACATTCATGACGTGGTCACTTACTGCTTTTTGTGTGGATTACACAAACAATAACTGGGCTGTTCAGGATTCTCTGGATGTTCAGGATGGAAAGGTGGAAAGGTGGAAAAGTGGATAGGTAAGAAAAGGTAAGAGAGAGCCAAAGACTCTCTGGTCTTAAAAAACGCCCCCTACAAGAATTGTTAGCTTGACTATAAACTTATTCAGTAAGAAAAAGATCTAACAAAGGAAGGCCACCACATTTCAGAAAGCACATTTGCAAAAAGCCTGTAAGGGAAAAGTGACCTTTTCATTTTCTCTCTTTTAAGTCGAACTCTTTCTGCAATAGACCTGATGAGCTTCAGCAGAAAAGTCGGCAGTGGACGTGTGAGCACACAATGAACTTTATCAGGCTGTGTCTCTGTGGCGACTTTCCAAATCACACATTTACCCAGCAAAAAGGTTCAGGCTGCACGAGGAAGGAAGTCTTCGGCTACTGAAGATCATTAGTAGCACTGAGTGCAACCACTGTCAGTTTCTTGGGGTTGGCCTCTGATCACTCATACAAAGGACGGAAAATTGCTGGCGCCGCTGGACCTGTGCCCAGCTCACCCGGCAGTGGAGCGTATGAAAGCCTCCTTTTTTATAACTAACACACTGGAAGGGGGCAAAGGGTGGCATGGACCCTCAGGCACATTAATCAGCAGGGGAATCGGCCAAATGTCACCTCCTGCTGGGCTTCAATGCCAAAACTACACGTGTCAGTGACTCCCAGAAAAGGGGAGGCCCCAGAACAACACTGGAGCATCAAATGTCCTCCCTTTCTTCATATGGAAAGCTCATCTCAGAGGTGTCAGGATAAAACATGAGAATAGCATCTGTCCTCAGAGACCAACGAGAGTGATTCACTATTTCATGGCACAATAAGGGAAGGAGGACACTGTAATAAAAACTTTATAAGGTGAAATCTAAATCCTGAGCACAGTACACATTTTAAAAACCTTTTATTTTTTGCCTTTTCTTCCTTTCCCTTCTCCTTCCCTTCCTGAGGGAACATAACACAATGTAATTAAATGGTAAATTACTTGAGAGAGAAATGTTTGGAGTCATGACAAATCTTTGTGCAGAAAACAAAACTTCATGCCCCACGCATATTTTGGATGACCTAGTTCTTCCAACAAAGTTTAAAACTATAGCCATGGTTGTTTAAAAAACCATTTTCAGATGGAAGGACTGTGGGCTGAAAGATCTTCATCAAGAGTAAGATAATTTATGGAGCCAGAAAATAACACCAAACCCAAGTTGCGCATTAAATAAAGTAAACTAAGAAGCTGTAGGTTAGCTTTTCTCTATTTGTAGTCAACGTCTAAATGGAAGATATGCTCTCCTTAAAATCATAATGCATACATCCCACTAAATCCTTTTAAAACAATTCCAGTATCCTTACTCATTCAAAAATAACGCCTTGTATACAGAAACATAACTGAAATCAAGGCAGAACTCACGTTTGGGCCAAAATTAAAGAAAAAGTTAAATAGAAATCATTAAGGATTAAGTATTTTAAAATATATTAATTAAATTAGAACTAGGAAGTGGCAGAATTGCCGGTTAAAATGTTTGGCATGCTTTGAAATTAAACCAGGTGATATTAATTTTATCAATAAGCAAGAAAATGAAAGATACTCTCAAGGTTTCTTTAAAGGTCCACTGAAGGTTAAAAAATATTTAAATCTAAGAGATTCCATTCAAAACGTTCTCAGTGGTGGGGGAAAAAAGTTGGGCTATTTTAAGGTACTAATTTCCATCTGGCAGAACAGATTCAGACCTACAATGCTGCATTTCCCTGAGCAATTGCTCTGAGGTACCGGGGGCTCCAAGGGGTTACCGAATGTCAGAGGCACCATGATACATCTTCTGCCTCGTGGCTCCAGTTGGGATCCATCTTTTCTTAGTGTATGACATCTTTGTGGAGAGTCAGCAACTCCCTCTTCCATTAAATAACCAAACACAACAAAACACTTTATTTACAGTGCTATTATAAAGATTTGGTTTAAGAAACAGCATTTGGTTTTGAACATACTTCTAATTTATAAATACTAGATTACTCTGTTCTGAAAGAGAATTGATTGAAGGGCAATTTCTTATTAAACTAAATCACACCGTAATTCTAGAATACCTCATTTTTAAAGATCAGCTATTGTATTCATATGGTTAAAACCTCAAATATTAAGAAAGCATATACTGTATTTTCTCTATCCAGTTCTGTCCAACTCTGCCTGCTCAGCTCTCTGTCCTCCCCCAACCAGGCAACCACAGCAACCCATCCACACTTTTAACACCATGCTATACACACTATAATGATCTTGTTTTTTCAACTTAACACCTCGTCAAGGTGTTTCAGTTTCATGAGGAATGTTCCTATATTCTCCAGCTGCAAACAAATCATATTATAGATTTATCATAATTTACTGAATTGTTTTATCTCTGGACATTAACTAGTCCTCTACTGACAGAGAGAGAAGGAAGGAGGAAATACCGAGTGAGCTGTAAATGCTAAAATGGGGTGAATGATATGGGTGGGAAGACAGAACCTGTGCTGGATAGGGGGATATGTCAGGGACATTTTCCTTGATAACACAACATTTAAACTAGCTGAAGATTATGAGGAGCCAGCCAAGCAAAGACTACATGGGATAGGCGGCTGGGAACAGAGTGGAGATGCTTATAGGGACACAGGTTGGAAATCTAGTCCAAAAGGCCACATGCTCCTTCCTAATAGGGTTAGAAGTAAATTCCTAGCTGGAAGGACACCAGTGTTCTTTGTGGGGAGTTGTTATGTCAAATTTGGGGAATTTTTACTCTGCTTTTATAGGCAGCAATGTGAAACAAAGTTTAAATGAAAGGAGATATATCACTATGAAATAATAATAAGCCTAGTAATATTCACATTAAAATACTAATTAGATTTATGTCATTCTAAGCTGGATGAATACAATTATTTTATAAGTTCTCAGACATTTTTCTAATTTAAAAAATAAGTGCAGATAGGTGGGCATATATCAGCTGAATTGTTGATTGTGAAGAAACACACATAAAATTAAATGTAACAGGTGCTTTTGATGACAATTATTTAAGATATCAATTTGTTAATATGATAAAAAATAACTATTATATCAAAGAAAGAAGAGACTATCAATTTAATGAGGATCATTAGAGATATAGTATTTGCATTGGCTTTTAAAAAAATATTTTAGTGTCTTATCATGTCTAACAGATTCAAGTCTTTTTTCTCAGTGGTTTTGTGTGTCAATGAAAGACAAATGCCTAAATGTGAGCTCAAATTTTGACATATGAAAGCTAGCATAGGCCAAGTTAAATGCTCATAGATTGGCATACATATCTCACCACATCATCATCAACTTTGATGCACTCTCTCGCTACAGTGAAAAGGCACCTGCATTGCTTATTCTAATTGTACGTACAGCTAGATATCTGTCACTGTATTTTCTTTTATGTTTCTAGGTAAAGTCATCTTAGAATTTCACTGAATCTGTAAAGCATTTGGAGAATGCTGCTGTGTATTTAATGATAAAACAGTATGTCTTTTCATTAGTACAATGAAACCTATTAGCTATTTCAGTATGCAGAAAAACATTTTTATGAAAATAGTCTATAAAAGGGAGTTCAGATTAAAGTGTAGATGAACTGGTTATGTGTGTTTCGTCAATGAACTTTGTGGAGTTTGCCCATTTCTTCTTAAAAAAATCTATGGACTCTTGCAAACTCTTCATTTCTTCAGCCAAGCTCTCATTCAGGATAGGGGACACCTGAATTACATAAATCTCTATCACAAAGCTACATTTTCTGTGCAGAGCAAGAGCTGTCAGGGAAAAGGTAATGAAGAAGAATAGCTTAGACAGAGGGATTTAATGATATCCAGCTGCTACTCTATGTTACTTGCTGATAAGGCTTTAAGTTTACAATAGAGAAAGTTTGGGAAAAGGCTAAAAATCCATATACAGGAAGTGGAAGTCTTTGTATTTCATTTGTTCAATTTCCGCTAACTCTTGCAATTATGTTCATACAAGGTTTAATTTTCAGACTGTTCAAATGGGTCATTGTAAGACTTTAAAAATAAAATTTAAATTGCATTAAAAAGTGTAGAAATATTGCACCTTAGGGAAAAGACAACCTTTTTTTAGTAGAAGACAACCTTCTACTCAAGATGAGTAGATAAACTGGGAAAGCACAAGATTATTAAAAGGTTTATTATAATTGCATGCCATTATTATAGTAAGTTTTCTGCATTTACAAATGAGCATTGGGTAGGGAGACATAGAGACCTCTTTTTCAAGCCATTTCTTCCTTATATACAGTAAGTTAACATAAAATTAGACAAATTCAATCTTTGCAGAATGTAAAACCCCGAAAAAATGATGTTTTTCTGATTTAAATTCCAATAATAATGTGGCCTTTTAGTTTCCTAATTTGTATTTACATGCATGATAGTTAATGGTATTACTCAAAGCTGAAAAGTATGGTGGACCCCTGTACTGAAACCTGAATTTTTTATGGACAAGAATGCATTATGATAAATTCTTATCTGGTAAAGGAAGTTACTAGAAAAATTCTCTGTGGGAGCCAAGCAATGGTGACTATCTTAAGAACTTCAATGTCTTAAATGCGAATACTGCACACAACAGACTGGCTGCCATTGGAGCCAAAGAGTTAAAGCTAAGGCACAATATCCTTTCTGGCTAATGAAGTCTTCCTGCAGGGAGTTCCTTCTCCAGTGAGTGGGAAAGGGATGAATGGCTGGGGCTTTGTGCCCTTTCCCATAGGTCTGGACAGCATCTTCAGTTCAGCATCTCCAGCTTAGAGAAGGAGACCCAGGCCTCACAGGGAGCAGACAAGGAGTGGGGGTGCAGCTCAGGCCGCCCACAGGCTCCACTGCCTACCAGGCTTGACAAAGAAAAGCACTGCTTTTTTTTTTTTAAGGGCAAAAGGTGCATGAAGGTTAGTGGCAGGTACCTGTCTGGAGGCATTTTATGCTATTGGTACAAACCTCCCACAAGTTGAACTTAAAGGAATGTTCCATCCTTGCAGGAAGTCTCCAAATACAGGAAAAGCTAATAAAAGGAAAAGGGAGGAGGCTTTGCTCTCCTTCCCCAACACAGGTCCTACAACATCTCACATTACAAATTTGCAAACTAATTACTTAGAGCCAGACATATTAAAAAATTTCCCTTTACAACTAAGTTACTACAGAGAGATTCAAAATAGAGTACTTGGCTCCAGTCTTAGATAAGGCTGTGAATTTAAAAGTCTAATTAAGGCGAATCATGTTTGCTATGTAGTTCTCTCAAACACTAGCATTATTGAAATTACTCCTAACAACTTAATTGATTTAACCAATACCTCAAGTAAAGATTATGCAGTAATTAGTTACAGCCTGCAGAAGCTAGAGTATTAGGGATGACGAAGTTTTCTATAATGACTTTGGCTACTTTTTTTTTTCCACATAAATTTATCTATGTGAAATTTTGGGTTAGACAATTTTACTTTAAGCAGAGTTAGCAATGGAAATAAAATATCAAAAACAGCTGAAACGATAATTTAAATGTGCTGATTTCTAGGTTAGTATTATGATTAGTATGAAGAGTGGTAGAATTCCTTTTCTGTTTCTTCCCCGTGGAACTCTCTTTGAAAGGAGAAAGGAGAGATGACAGTCTTCTGTGACTCATTCTTTGGAACAGCATTCCAAGTGTGATTTACTTAATATAGCCCTATAAATCACCTAATGCAGAAATAATCTCAAGATCTGCATGTAAACATAGCTATTAAAATATTACAATTACTTTGTTTGCTTAGTGCTTATGAGGCATATCTCATCTTAAGGTAAATAGCTTTCTCCCTGAGGTGGGGCATCCAAAGTAGCGTCCAAATTACCTGCCCAACTAAGAATGCTGAACTTGAGTAAAATATTGTATTGCCTAAGTGTAAGGACAGGTGTGTGACTTAGGAAAGGGACTATTACATTTTTAGCTGCCATTTTCCTGTCTTTAATTTGCTGTACTGGTTTGGAGATCCAATTCATCTAATTTCATAGTTGTCTATAGCACTGGTTGGCAATTATTAATCACAGAGAAAATTTTTAGTTCAAGGAAAAAATATTAAGCTTGTCTTTAGACTACATTTGTTTTAGTGATTTGCTTTGCAACTGCCAGAGGGCATTTATTTTTAAGCAAAACGTGAGCCAGGGGACCTAGATGTATATTCCTTTTGGTAATACTTATTTTTGGCTCATAAGACTTAACTTTGTGTAGTGTGGTAATCTGTAACTGTAAGCAATCATCCTCCCGATTAGTACTGGGTTAAAAACAGTAAACCACCTACAATTACTAGCATGATCCCTAACCTCTGTAAGGTGGTAATCCAGTATTGGTTGTTAGCTGTCAAATTTATTTCCCTTTGGTGAAATATACCCTGGATTTAATTAGCAGTCATTCTTGATACTTTATGGAGCCGAGCCCAAGCACTGTGGCTTTGACATTTAACCCCTGACCCTTAAATATTTACCAGCTTTTAAACTGGTTGTGTACAATTATCCCTTCAAGTATATCTCAGATCCATCATCCTGACCACTCTAGTCAATTCCAAGTCAGAAGTACTATTCCAACTGATGTTGCAATTTTCACCCTGGAACTAGACATAAAATCATGTTGTTCCACACGTCAGGCAAAGCTGAAAGCACTTGTTGCTAGATGCCACCCATGGAAGAAGCAGGGTGCATTGCTTTTCAGGAGTCACGGCGACAAGCCACACAAGCAGGCAGCAGGTAGAAGAGCTAAACCTGGGCTGCTCTTCTGGCTCCGGCAGCCCTTACAGGCTTTGTGGGGATGCTCTAGAGAGCCAATTTAATCTTCAGTTCGCAATCATGAAAGGAATATTCTGGTAACTGTTTCTGTTTGTTTGAAATCTTCTTTATTGCGATATGATTTGGGGAGTGTATTTTAAAAATTGCCCCGAGTCAGAAGATGCCAGATGGAAGCAATGTGAGGCAGGGATTATGTTTTTACTAGTATGGTGTAAACTTCCCAGAGCATCTAGTACACAATTCATCAGAAGCTAGAATTTTAGAAATGTACTATAATCCAAAAGACTAGGGAAGATATTCTCTGATTAGGTAGTATCCAATTTTAAAAGATAAGTGGAGTTGTTGTGTTAGGACTTTGCAAGACCTTCTACCTAGAAGGTGCACCTAGGTCTTGACTTCAGGAGTGACAATGCCACTGCCAACTTCACCTGCCCTAGCTGCTTCCAGAATAGCCACACATGTGCCTGGCACATAGTAGGTTCTCAGTAACTTTTGAATGAGTATTAAATAAACATGGCAGTCATAAAAACAGCTTATAAAGGCAAACATTTCAACCAGAAATGTCAACTAGGTTTGTGCAAGTAGAAAGTAGAATGTAACTGAGAGAGTCGGAGCCAGAAAAATAGGAGCATGGATTGCTGACATTGTCCCTCCTCCACTGCCCTGGCAGAGGCAGAGAAGGAAGAGGGCAAGAGATGTATTTGCTGCTAGAGGGGAGTCCATAAGCTGAGTCTAAATTAGGGCCAGATGCTAACTTTTGGCTACTTTAAGAAACCAAAGTCTGTGTCAGCTGCACTTCCAAGTGGAGCACCAAACAGAGACTCTGGGCCCTGATGATCCAGAAATCTGTTTTGAAAGGAGCCAAAGCTGGCATGTGAATCAGCTGGGTTTAAGAAAAAGAAAAATCTGTAGAATAGCCATAATGTGTGGTCCTGGGTGTAATCTCAATAAACAGTGATCAGACTAGGTAAAATGCCTTAGTGGCAGTTTGGTGGTCACCGGATCTGGTAGCCACTTACTGCTTTGTGAGGTTGGGCTGCTCACTGTGTATGTAATGCAAGTTAAAAACAAATACAGTGGACTGAAGATTATGAGCCAGATTCCTTTCGTTTCTGCAAGGCTGACACATTGAACAGACAGTGTACAGAATTTAGGTATCAGAATTGAGTAGTCTGGACATTTTAAATTCTCTGGAATTTTTCAAGCTGTGTTAACTAATGTTTTAGTGACATAAAAAGACCCTCAGTAGTAAAAGAATGAGGCTGATAAGTCATGGGCATTTATCTTTAAGGAGTGCTAAAGTGTTGGAAGTGCTAAAAATCCAACTTTATCCTTATCTTTAAGGAGTGCTGCAAGTGCTAAAAATCCAACCAATTCCCTCTCCCGAAATATTCAAATTTCAGAACATCCCAAAATATTTCAAGGCGTTCCTTGTTTTCAGTCTGGTCTTAGTTCAGAGGTGAACTTTATGCAGGGAGGAGGTTGGCTAAGCATATTTTCAGCCATTTGTAAGAAACATGATACTGGAAAGCCGTATGTTTGTTTCCTCCCAATCTCTAACAGCAAATGAAACTTCTATGGAATCTAACAAATTCACAAATAGCTGATAATCAAATGTTGAGGTTTTTAAAATAATTCTTACTAAGGTCAGTGTCATAGCTAATTAGAAATCACCAAAATCAAGGCAGCGCCTGTGGCTCATCGGGTAGGGCGCTGGCCCTATATACCAAAGGTGGCAGGTTCAAAGCCGGCCTTGGCCAAACTGCAAAACAGAAAAATAGCCAGGCATTATGGCGGGCGCCTGTAGTCCCAGCTACTTGGGAGGCTGAGGCAAGAGAATCGCCTAAGCCCAGGAGCTGGAGGTTGCTGTTAGTTGTGTGACGCCATGGCACTCTATCGAGGGCGATAAAGTGAGACTCTGTCTCTACGGAAAAAAAAAAAAAGAAAGAAAGAAATCACCAAATCATGTTTATTTATTTATTTATTTGGAGACAGAGTCTTGCTGTCACCCCAGGGTAGAGTGCCGTGGCATCATCATAGTTCACAGCAACCTCAAACTCGTGGGCTCAAAGGATCCTCCTGCCTCAGCCTCTTGAAGTCCCTCTTGGGACTACAGGGATTCACCACAATGCCCAGCTAATTATTTTATTTTTAGTAGAGAGGAGGGTCTCACTCTTGCTCAGGCTGGTCTTAAATTCCTGAGCTCAAGCAATCTGCCCCTCTCAGCCTCCTACAGTGCTAGGATTACAGGTGTGAGCCACTGTGTCCAGCCCTCACATAATTTTGTTTAAAAGAACCACTTTTTGGTATCCTCATATAAGTACAAATGTTCATTAAAAGTATTTCCAAAAAAAAAATGTATTTCCAAAAATTTGGAAGTGAGAAATTGTTTTTGTTTGTTTGTTTTTTGAGATAAGAGTTTCATTTGTGGTCCTTGGTAGAGTGCTCTGACATCACAACTCACTGCAACCTCAAACTCTTCGGGCTCAAGCAATTTTCTTGTCTCAGTCTCCTGAGTAGCCACAACACTTGGCTGTATATATATATGTAGACACACACACACACATATATACATATATATAGTTTTGTTTTTTTTTAGAGATGGGGTCTCACTCTTGCTTAGGCTGGTCTCAAACCTGTAAGCTCAGGCCATCGGCCTCCCAAAGTGCTAGGATTACTGGCATGAGCTACCTTGCCCAGCTAAGAAGCTGTTAATATCAGAATGGGGAAGCACACAAATTAATAATTAATATTTGCATATATGTCCTTATTTTTACTGTCACTGCCACAGAAATCCTTTTTGCTGGGCAGCGCCTGTGGCTCAAAGGGGTGGGGCGCTGGCCCCATATGCCAGAGGTGGCGGGTTCAAACCCAGCCCTGGCCAAAAAAAAAAAAAAAAAAAAAAAAATAGAAATTCTTCATATAGCTATAGGTACAGGGGTGAATATGTGAGACATAGACATATAGAGTGAGAAGGAAGACCGTGGGTGTGAGGAAGGATGCTGACACAGTGGGTACAATGGCTGGAGGACCTAAGATTTTGTTCAGATTCATCCCCTGACTTCTTTCTTCTCATTCATATCCCAATGCCTATTTCCCTAAATATAACTTCCTCTCCATTTTTCCTATGGCTGTCTTAATTAAGAACCTTTCTCATATCTGGTCTGCATACTCCCGTAATTTGGAATGGAATTCCAACCTGGATAAGACAGACATGGACTCTTTTTTAGGCTCACTCTCCCTCCCATTACTCTAACCATTCTCCATAGGCACACACTTAACATTTCCTTCCAAAAGGTCACATTATTTCAATTTCTGAACTTTCTGGATATACTGTTCCATCAAATTAAAATCTCTTCCTCCCTTTTCCTAACTACATCTTCTTCAAAATTCAGTATGAAAAGCGAAGGCTTCTGTACTGGCTTTGCTGTAGTGGCCAAAGCCCAATTTCTCCTTTCCTATGGTAACACCATTTGAGTTGTTTTCATCCTTGTGCCTCAGGGAGGTTGCCTACAGCTCTGTGCTATAAGCACAAAAATTCCACTTAAGTGACTGGCAATCAGTCCAGCTGTGGATATATGACTCAACTCCAGCCAGGGAGATGGGAGAGGAGGCCTTCCAGGGACTTCTGAAAAGGCCAGGGGGAATCACTCTATTTCTCCAGATGTAAAAAATGTAGCCCTGACTACTACTGGCAGCTGACCTTCACAGGGACCAGCCTGGAGATGACAGCAACACTGGACAGCAAAGAGAAGAGACAGCCAGGATCCTAGGCAAATCTATATTAGCCGAGAGTAAGGCCCAGCTCACTTCTGGATGGAAAATCACACGAGACAATATATTTCCTACGGTTAAGGCCAATTTGATTCAAATTTTCTGTTACTTGAAGGTAGAAAATGCTTTTGGGGGGAATGCTGCCTAATATTTCTTGCCTTCAAAGGCTATAACAAAGTCGGGAGGTATTGTGTATTTTTAATAAGAAAATATCTAGCCCTACTGCCTATTTGGATTCAGCCTGGATGGTAGATACCAGACGGTACAGATTATGAAAATTATGAGCTGCATGTGCCAGCATCACTGCCTATACCAAGGAGGCCTCAGAGTGGCATGATGTGCTGGCCTCTAACAGGTAGGTCCACTCATACACAAAGCAAGCCATGACCATGTGGGTCAATCTTTCTGGGCCTCCGGACTCCTATGTTAGAAAAGAACTTACAAAATCAATGTACAGTTAGGATGGGAAGCAAAAAAACCACAAAGACTAGGGCCTTACTGGAGCTCTCTTGAATGTGAAGAATGTGTTGATTAAAGTCCACTTTGGCTAAGCACAGGGCAACCTCTGAAATCGCCCCCCTTAAGGGGCTCCTTCAGAAGAAAGGGGAGAGGAAATGAGAACATCGCGTCTCGTGACTTGTCAGAACTGCTGGTAAGCCAAGGTACTGGCCTGCTTGTCACAGACTTCAACTCGCCTTCAGCATTCTTTTTCACACCTTGTTCACAGGTTTAGTTTTCCATATGAGTATACAGGTAACAACAGCAACAATTATTATTTATGGAATATCTTCTGTGTGCTAGGTACCACATTAGGAGCCTTGCATATGGTACCGGATTCAATTCTCACAATATGACTGGCTGTGGCTTATCATCTCCAAAGTCCACAATTGGTTACATGCCAGAGCTACGGTTTATTTATTTATTTATTTATTTATTTATTTTTGTTTGTTTTTTTAAATTTTCAATATATGTATTTTATTATTCTTCATTACATTATTTCCCCCCGCCCCCAACCCCTCCGTGGTAAGACAGAATTGATTTACAGAAAAGAATACAGAAAACACCAAAGCTCCTGGTAGAGGGAGAGATTTCAAGTGGGGAGAGAGAAGCTCTCTCCGTTCCTCTCCCGGTCTTTCCCCGTCTC
>CAUYRH010074871.1:0-14278 GCA_963574655.1 Perodicticus potto
TTTCACTAAGAATAATATGTTCCACCTCCATCCAAGCTGCTACAAATGCTGCAAAGTCTCCATTATTTTTGATGACTGAGTAATATTCCATTGTGTACATATACCATAGCTTACCAATCCACTCCTGGGTTGAAGGACATTGGGCTGTTTCCACACTTTAGAAATTATAGATTGGGCAGCAATAAACAGCCTAGTACAAATGTCCTTATAATAAAAGTGTTTTTTTTTCTTCTGGATAGATGCCCAGCAATGAGTTTGCAGGATCAAACAGGAGGTCTAGATTGAGTTCTTGGAGGTTTCTCCATACTTCCTTCCAAAAAGGTTTTATTAGTTTGCAGTCCCACCAGCAGTGTAAAAGTGTTCCTTTCTCCCCACATCCATGCCAGCATCTGCAATCTTGAGATTTTGTGATATAGGCCATGCTCACTGGAGTTAGATGATATCTCAGGGTGGTTTTAATTTGCATTTCTCTAATAAATAAGGATGATGAGCATTTTTTCAAGTGTTTACTGGCCATTTGTCTGTTCTCTTTAGAGAAGATTCTATTCATTTCTCTACCCCATTGATGTATAGGATTGTTGGTTTTTTTTCTTATAGATTAATTGAAGTTCTGTATAGATCCTGGGTATTAAACTTTTGTCAGATTCAAAATGTGCAAATATCCTTTGCCATTGGGTGGGTTGTCTGTTTGCTTTGGTTGTTGTCTCCTTGGCTGTATGAAAGCTTTTCAGTTTAATTAAGTCCCATTTGTTTATTGTTGCAGTTGTTGCTATTGCCATGGCAGTCTTCCTCAAAAAGTCTTTCCCCAGGCCAATATCTTCCAGTGTTTTTCCAATTTTTTCATTGAGGATTTTTATCATCTCATGCCTTAAATTTAAATCCTTTATCCATCTCAAATCAATCTTTGTGAGGGGAGAAATGTGTGCATCCAGTTTCAGTCTTTTACATACAGATATCCAATTCTCCCAGCACCATTTATTGAACAGGGAGTCTTTCCCCCAGTGAACACTCTTGTTTGGTTTATCAAAGATTAGATAGCTATACGTTATTGGTTTCATTTCCAGGTTTTCTATACGATTCCAAGTATCTATGTCTCTGTTTTTGTGCCAATGTCATGCTATCTTGATCACTATGGCCTTGTAATACAGCCTAAAATATGGTATGGTGATACCCTCAGCTTTGTTTTTATTACTAAGAACTTCCTTAGCTATACAGGGTTTTTTATGGTTCCATACAAAGTGCAGAATCATTTTTTCCAGGATGTTGGTATTTTAAAAGGGATGGTGTTGAATCGGTAAATTGCTCTGGGAAATATAGACATTTTAACAATGTTGATTCTTCCCAGCCATGAGCATGGTATATTCTTCCATTTATTAAAGTCCTCTACTATCTCATATCTTAAGGTTTCATAATTTTCTTTATAGAGGTCTTTTACCTCTTTTGTTAGGTATATTCCTAAGTATTTCATTTTCTTTGAGGCTATGGTGAAGGGAGTCATGTCTGTGACTAACCTCTCATCTTGACTGTTGTTGGCATATACAAAGGCAACCTACTAATGGACATTGATTTTATATCCTGAGACGTTAATGTATTTTTTGATGACTTATAGGAGTCTAGTAGTTGAGTCTTTGGGGTTCTCTAAATATAAGATCATATCATCAGTAAAAAGGGAGCATTTGACCTCCTCTGCACCCATCTGGATGCCCTTTATTTTCTTGTCTTGTCTAATTGTATTGGCTAGAATTTCCAGCACTATGTTAAATAGCAATGATGACAGAGGACAACCTTGTCTGGTTCCAGTTCTAAGAGGAAAAGCTTTTAGTTTTACTCCATTCAGTAAAATATTAGCTGTGGGTTTGTCATAGATAGCCTCTATCAGTTTAAGGAATATGCCACCTATACCTATGCTCCTCAGTGTTCTAATTAGAAAGGGATGCTGGATTTTATCAAGTGCTTTTTCTGTGTCTATTGAGAGGATCATATAGTCCTTGGTACTTAAAAACTAGTTGTTTTCCTTTCTTGCATTGTCTCTGTCCCATATTGCCAAAATCCTTTACAGTGTTTGTTTATATTTGTTTTTGTTCTTGTAAATCAAATGAAATCACATCATAAAGTTCCTGCCACATGGGCTGATAGATTCCATGCTCCCACTTTTCAGATGTTTGGAGGTGGCTTCCTTTCAGGTCCTGTGCTGTTCTTTATAGAATTAGTCACAACAGCAACGTGATCTTAGGCATTTCTTCCGCTGTGCAGCTGACCGTGAAGCAAAGTAAAAGGGCAAACTATTTATAAGTCAGGCAGTTACAGGTGCAGAGAATAGATAAGAGTTTAGCTTTGTCCAGGTTGAGAGAAGATTCTTACTGAATTTCCTTGTTTGGGCTACTGTAGTATAGGCTCAAATTTCTAGGCAGGTCCAGGACTTTTTAAAAAGCTTGTAACAGAGCTGAACTTTATCCCACCTAGATTGTTTGAGAAATCTGTCATTACCAGAGTCCATATCACTGGTTGATTTTTTTCCCAATCAGCAACTGTTTATTAAGTTCTATACCTGTTACGGCTAACACTATGCTAGGAAATGATAAAATTGGCAGAGCCAAACAAGGACATCAGTAATATATACAATTACACTTGCAGGGATTGTTCGATGTGGAGCCATAAGAGCATCCAGTGAAAACTGCTCCCCTTGGTGTGGGCAGGGATGGCTTTGCAGACTTGCCTTTTAGTTGGCGAGGGGTGAGAAAAGCGTCTTTTCAAAAGGCGTCTTACCTTGAGGTATGGCCTTTTGAAAATCATAGCTATAGGGATCTTTGGCCTCCTTTTGCCTTCCCCAATTACCTTTTCCTCCCAGCTTGGATTTGTATCTGCTAATTATTGACATATACAGTCAATTTTGTTTACAATTAAAAGGCTTTTGTTTTTCCAGGAAGAGAGAGGGACAGCTCTGGCTTTACCTCTGCCTTACCCCTGATGATCATTTACCATTCAACATGTGTCCACCTAGGAAACACCTTTCCCACTTTGGTGCCTAAAAGCTCTTTGTTCTATTTCATGTATTCAAGTCCCACCAGTTCTTTGATGCTCACATACTTTTGTTTATTTATTTGTACCCTTACTTGTTTGTACCCTTTCCCATTATTGTCTCTCTTGCCTCTTAAATTATGGAAGTATTGACTATATCATGCTTTGCTAAATAAGATGTTTGATGCTACTGTAATTTCAATATTTTTATCTTGAACAACATTTTTAAAAAGTGTGAGAATTTTTTCAATTAATTCTTTTATGTCCAAAGTTAGATGTTATTAATATATTTTTGTTATTGTACACAGAATTGAGCTTTGCAGGTTTGTTTTTAGATTTAAAATGTTAATATATACAAGATCAAGATAATGTTAAAATGCTTAATTTCGTAAAAGAAATATTGATGGCCTGAAGTTTGGGTTCTTTCCTTTCCTTTTTTATTTCCTCTATTGCTCTCTTGCAATCATATATTTATGCATTTTTATTTCTGTAACAAAAAAATTCCAAAATATCTTTTTTAAAGGCACTTTGCAGGCCTCGGGAATATAAACGAGTAAGTCATGGACTCTGTCATGGAAAATGGGAGGACATGCTGGTTGAATACATCAAGAAACGAAAGCTGGTTTATGTTATTTTTGTACAATATGTATTTCCTGATATGTCTGCCTCTTGATTTGATGCCTGTAAATCACCTGTCACTTTGGGAGAATTTTGTTACTGAGTCAAATTTTCTGCCTGGGGACTTTGAGACGCTAGGACAGAATCTTGAATTTTTTATAAAACTTGAGTGGGACAGAGTACTGGGGTTTAATGCATTTGAGGACACTAGGCTTTGTGTAAGGGGACAACCCCTTCTCACCCCAATTCTAGGCAACAGACTTTCAGATGCATTTAGGAAATCTGGTGATCCTCACTACTTGTCTCTCTGAGGGTGACTGAGTGTGACTGAATTAAGTTGAATAAATATTGAGGTGAGAAGAGCCTTCAGCTCTGGCATTAGATTCGATTTAGAGGGTGGCTGTAATATGAGAAAAGAGCTATCAGAGGAGACAGGAGCAAACTCATGGTGGCAAAAGAATATAGAAGTTTGCGGTAGCTGTGGTGTTAGGGCTATTTCAGGGTATCAAGGAAGTAAGTTGATGGACCATTTCTGAAAGGGCTTTAGATACTTGGCTGGAAATGACAAGTTACATATGGCCAACCTGATTATGCTTTGAGTTTTCAGCCAATGATGAGTCAGTGTCTGGTGAGTCTCTGACACACTCCAAGTGCTCTTCCGGCTGACATGTGAAGCCCTGAAGGAGAGTCTCCACCTGACGTTTGATTGTCATGTGGTAAGCAGAGGCTAGTCTGAATTGTGGTGCCCCCTGAAGACGTTAGACAGAGTTATGTTTAGCAATCCTCTGTCTGGAAGTTGGGAGGGTCCTTGACCTGTTCAAGCCTCCATCTAACCTCTAAACCACAACACATTCCCTTTTATTTCTAATGGTGCTTCATGTTACATATGGAATACAAAGACCATGCAGATTACCTTCCCTTTCATTCTGGAAAACGTGTCTATTGAAGGTGGGAAATATGGTTTCTGAGGCTCTTTAACCTCTTGGTTTCACTTTGGAATTGCAAATTGCTTGCAGCATTTTAAGGTAAAGCTTAGTCTATTACTTGAAGAAAAATCAGGAGTTTGAGAGACCTGTCTATGCCACTGTTGTCTTTTTAATATTCTTTGGGAGTACTGGCAATTACAGCTATGTAACTCTAGTAGGCCATCAATAGCTGGGCCTAGATCTTTGATTTTTGGATTTGGTCCTACTAGGGTAGAAGTAGGGATACAGTGGCGTCAATTGGGGGATGGATACGATAAATCCTAAAATTTTAATTCATGTTGCAGCTATTCTTTTACCAAATATGCCTTAAGCACCTACTGTGAGAGGGGCTCTGCACTGATTCTTGTCAAGAGATATAAAGTTTATAGTCTTGCATGCCTCTTTTTACCTTTCAAGACTGGAAAATTTCAAGTTCTTTCTTTCTCTGGGGTTTAAAGCCTTTTTTCTGGTTTCTCTTTTCTATAATCTCTTAAGATGAGAGTCTCTGTGTCGTGTGTATATGTGATAAGCAGAGAAAGGGGAGTAGTTTTCTGACTCTTAACTGTTTCAGAATAGTTTTGAATAAATTAGCCAATTGCTACCTTAATGTGAATTGAATACCTTACATTTTATGAAGCATGTCACATACTCATTTCCATGCAATATTTATAATGAGGCAGGCACAGTTAGTTGCCCTCATTTTGTAGCTGGTGACTCAGAGGTTGAGGAAACTCTCTAGTGCTGTTCAAGTAGCAAAACCTGAACAGGGCAGGGGGGCTGGTGCCCTTTTCACCATATTGCGTTTGCTTCATAAATGTCAAGGGCACTTGCAGCTGGCATTGTTTTCAAACTCCACTCAAGGTGACTTTTCAGTAACTGGGATCATTGTTTGATATATTTTTAAGTTGTTTGTCGTGTATCTTTCCTTTATAAAAAAGGGAAATATGACATGTCACCGTGGTTGAAGAAAACATGTACCTTGATCTAAAAAGATGTCTACAAATATTCTAATCACCATTAGACTACGCCACATAAATTTTTAAATTGTTTATCATTTTTAAGTTAGGAAGCTTTTATGGATATAGCCTTAAAGTCTAGCATTGCTGATGTTTATTTCACTTCATAATTTGTTTTTAGAACCACAACCTCTCAGTTTAGGGGCAGTAGTATTTTCTGATTAGGTGTTATGGGCCAGGTGCTGTTACATGTATTACCTTTCAAGGTTGTTGCAATAACCCTGTGAGAAAAGCACTATCATTGTCTGATGTTTTTGTTTGTTTTTTGCAGTTTTTGGCTGGGGCTGGGTTTGAACCTGCCACCTCCGGCATATGGGGCCGGCGCCCTACTCCTTTGAGGCACAGGTGCCGCCCTATTATCTGATTTCTATAGATGAGAAAATCCAAGAACAGAAAAATCAAGTGACTTGCTCAAGGTTATACAAATAGCAGGGAGGAAAATTGGGATTTGAACTTGGGCTGATTGGCTCTGGAGCCTGTGTTTTTTAACCACAGCATTATAATGCCCTGTCTTGGCACTGCTCTGATGAGGGGTATAAGCTTTCTTAGGTCAGTCTATGGCTTTGGTCATCAAATTTATTATTTGCAGCATCCCTTGTTTGCATACTTGTCTTTATTTAGTCCTTACAGCAAGCCTAGATATAGCCAGTGTTATTATCATCCTCATATGAAAAAAATTAAGACTCACAGAGGCCAAGCAGCTGCTAACTAAGGCGTAAGGATTGGGATTCACACCCAAGATTTTAATAGCTATACTTTCTTGCCTTTCCTCTTTAAGGACTTATGCTTCCTTTACAGTCCATGCATTAAATCCTAGCTTTTTGGTTTTAGAGTCATAATGATTATAGGTTTGTTTCCTATGGCTTTTCATTTATAGTTCTTCCAATAGGTGAACTCGTCTACTAATGGCTGCAAATGTTGGAGAACCACTGACACAGATAATAGCAGTGGGAACAATGAAACATTGTGCTATTAATATTCTATTATTATTTTTTTTTGAGGAGTCACATGTGAAGCAAACAGGATGTAACCGGACATGTTAGGCAAGTTGTTGCTAACTGTGAAGACGACAAGGGATTAAATTCTCATTATTACTCACAGTTAGTCCCCAGATATCTGGGTCTGTTCAGCTTCTCAGTTGCTTCAGTTTGGCAGGAAGTTTTAAAGAACCAAACAGCATGCCCTTCCGTCCCTGGCATATTCATAAGCTGTTTGGGGTGAGTCATCGGAATTCTGTGGTTTGTATATCCTGAAGGGAGAGAGGAGGCACTGTATGGTTGGATTTTTTTTTTTTGAAACAGTTGAAAAAAAATCCTTTGATAAAAAGTTCAACATTAGATATGAAATGTCTGCAGAAGGATCTTTCCGTTGTTATGAGATTCTGCTCATATTCACATCTCTGGGAATATATATCATATAAATTCTTCAGCCTTCACCACTTAACCTAGTGCATCTAGAAGCTCTGATCTGGTGTTTCCTTGAGGCCATTCACAGGGAATAAACAACTGGTGGAATAAGTCATCTGTCTTGGAAGTCTCTGTTCCCCACGTCAGGGCAACGCTCTGAGTTGGATAGAAGTGTGGATGTGTGCAAATACAGAGACCAAGCCAAACCTCTGTGGCCTGTTGGTTAATACCCTATTGCTAGTATTACAATTGTGGATTAGATTGTGATTAAGTCACTGCAGTAGTAAAACAGAAGTGCATAAGAACCGATAAAGTCTTTCTCCTTGTAGTTATTATACAAGGGGATTAGCTTAAGTGGAATTCCAGTAATTAAGAATATTTTTCCCTATCATGTCAGGAAAAGAAACTGATTATTAATGAAACAGGAAGAAAATATTAGTTGGGTACTTGATGACAGATGCTGCACTAGAACTTCCAAAATGTCTCATAGAGGTTATTTAGAAAATACTATTTTCAGAAGTCGGAAGTGAATCTATGATTTACACAGCCCTGGCGGTCCACAAAACAGGGTACAAGGAATGGCAGTGGGGGTACCTGACACTCATGTTCAATTAGGGTTACCCCTCTGACTCTGAGTCAAACTGGTGGGTGTCTATAGACATAGATAAGCGTGAAGAACAATTACAAGTTGGCTTCTGAACTGTGAGAGTTACTGGTCAATAACCATTCATCATGGTTTTCAAAGCATCTCACAACTTCTCCAGTTCCCTTTGCTTTCTAGTTTCCTTTGTTCTGATTAGAAGATAGCAAGTCCACTTTCAAGTATATACTATTTAGGTTGTCAGTGTTCCTTGATTCTAAGACGGTGATGCCTTAATTTAAAATTAGTATCTTTTAATTTTGGTTTTTACGTCACAACAGGAAGCATAGAGTAAGTTATGTCCGATACGAAACCCCCCAATATCTCAGTGCCCAACAAAGTTTGATGGGATTTGCTTATTGTGGTTATCTCAACCTGAGTTTCCATGATAACCATCACAAAGGATGTGGCAAATAGTACTCTGCTTCTTAGAACTTTTGCCTGGAAGTGACACATTTTACTTTCATTCACTTTTTTTTCTTTGCTTTGCTTTATCTCTTTAATTTTTTTTTTCCGCTAAAGCAATGAGTCCACATCTAATATTAACAGGGTAAGGTATTGTAATCCTACCACATACAAGGCAAGTGGAGAGCCAGAAATATTTGGTGGAGAATACTATAACCAGCCTGTACACCCACCTATTGTGAATTAGATTAACAACAGTTCTCCTGCCTCTGATGGATGGATACTCTGTAATTGTACCACAATTTTGAGTTTCTGCACTGCTGGACCACTGGACTGAATCTTAAATACAGTGGTCCTATGAACATGGGGTCATTTATACACTTCTGCCTCAGTTGTCAGCTTGCCTAATGTTCTCACTCTAGGATCAATAGTGACTTCTGTCGCAGAATATCAACACTTTTCGTTTGAATTCTCTCTTTACCAACCAAACTTTACATCTGAAGATTTCTTCCCAGGAGAAGGAATGTGATTGACCTTTGATTGTAGTCAGTGAGATTTCTTCTAGTAAAGTTTAAAAATTACTGTGAACATAAACTTTTTGCAAATATTTTTGTCTGATTTTGTTTGAAGTCCAGTTACAGAAGGCTGATCAATCCTGAGAACATTGGACCTATCAAGTTTCTAGACTTTTAAAACTGGGAAGTAGGTCTCAGGTCCTAGGGATGTAGGAAGTTGATCTAGGAGAGCTCAACATTTCCTACCTGTTATCTGTCTGCCAATCAATCGGTCAGTCAATCATCTGTCTATATTTCACCTGTTTACCTTCCAACACATGGCATACAACCTATCTAAACTGGGACAGAAGAATACTTCTAAAGTACATGAGAACTTTTACTCTGTTAAGGAATGTAAAATATCTTCGCCCTTTACAAGTGTTTTTACATAATTTGCTTATGAATTTACCAGGAAAAAGGATTTGCTTGACAAAGATCATGTTTTCATGAGTACTGTCAGTATTATTTGAACTTTCAAAATTAGTGAAATCTGAATCCAAATGAGTGAAATCTGACAACACACTTGAGAAGCCCATGATTTTCAAAATTATAAATAAAAATCAAGCTATCAATAATTGCCTCTGTGACAGAGGTAGTAAAGGTTTGAGACTTATAATGTGGTTAGCATGAGCAGCACAATCAGATTACTGAGCTTTTCCAAAGCCACTTCCAAGAAGCGATATCCAAGCTGCCTGTAGTGAACACATTAACAGTATGATTTACAGATATTTACAAGATTGTGTTGGCAGCCACAGGTAAGTCACCCAGCTAAACGATGAAGGGGAGGGGGATCTTTTATTACTCCTAAGTCTGCTGTTGCACATTTACACACATGGATAATCATTTATTAGCTGCTAATTTCGAAGGTTGGTTTTAGATGATAAACCTTATAAAAAGCTAACAAGGAGATGCCTTTGATAAGGTGTAAATCATTAAATAGAGAAACAACCAGTTGACCCATGATTTGTCGAAATACTTTAAACAGTAGAACCTCCATTTCTGTTTTGTAAGTGATATTGATGGTGTCTCTTGAAAAAAATTAAATGTGGATTACATGATGCAAAAAGAGTGCCTTTTCCTCCAGTTTCAGAGATTCTGGTAGAGTGGTCAAACTCAAACCCTAATTCTAACTTTCAGAGTCTACTTATATGTCTTAAAATAGAATTTGTGTCTTTAGATTAATCAGCCTGGCATTGGCATAGAGGTGCCGTGTTAGCAGGTTTTTGGTTGTATGTTTGAAGTGTAAGATTATATAAACCAAAATATTACTAAAATCATTTTTAAAAGTCCTTTTAAAAATCCTACACATTCTTCATGTTTCAGTTTTGAGACCTTTGTCTTTGTCTTCCCCTCTGGCTGGAGTACCTTTTCCTGAGATACTCTTATGGCTTGCTTCTTTATTTCCTTCAGGTCTCTGTTCAAATATTCCTTGGAAAGTGCTCATTTTGCCACCTTGTTTACAGTATCACCTCTCACTCTCTAGCCATACTGCTATTTTCTTCCTGAAACTGGATTGTTCTTAAACACATTCATTTGTCCATTCATTTATTGTCTTTTTCCTCTAATAGAATGTAAACTCCATGGAATGGGTGGGAGAGTGGTATGAGAAGTGCTGCATATTGCTTATAGCTGTTTATCTAATCCCTAGATTAATACTTACACTTAATTCGCTGAGAACTTAATAAATACTTTTAAAAATGAAGGAACGGATAAATGAATGGATAAGCCGATCAATTTGTAGGACTAGAAAATTGCAACAGCTTCCAGAAGCATAATTTTTTTTCCTCTAAACTTAATGTATCAGAGCTTAAAACAACTTCTTGTGATCTGTCTTGCTATAATAGTCATAAGATATAGGCTTCTTAGGCAGGGTGCAGTGGCTCACTCCTGTCATCCTCGCACTCTGGGAGGCCGAGGAGGATGGATTGCCTGAGCTCAAGAGTTCGAGACCAGCCTGAGCAACAGGGAGACCCCCATCTCTAACAAAAATAGCCAAGTGTTGTGGCAGGTGCCTGTAGTCCCAGGTACTCAGGAGGCTGAGGCAAGACGATCTCCTGAGCCCAAGATCTTGAGGTTGCTGTGAGCTATGATGCCATGGCACTCTACCACGGGCAACAAAGTGAGACTCTCTCTTAAAAAAATAAAAAATAAAAAAAATACAAGCTTCTTCTCTTATGAAAATAATTATTTAGTTCTTTTTTCTTAATATGCTATATACATATTTGGATTAAAGTGGATCGAAAAGAACATGATCTGGGGAAATTAGGTTATTAGAAAAATAAATTCTGACAGCAAATGTTACCTGTCATAAGTTTGTAGTGAGAACATGTTATCTTAAAGAGCAAAGATAAAGACTTTAGACATAGGTAACTGGTGATTGCTAAAACTTCTCAATGTAAAGCTCTAAAATTTAGATTTTTTTTTTTGCTGAAAAAATAGACCTTAGGAACACATGACAAAAGGATATATTTCCAAAATAATGGGAAAATTTGAAAATGAAATCTCTCTTCCAACTCTAAAAAAAATTTCCAAAATGCTGAAAGCTTAGACTCTCAGAAGACTATATCTCTTGCTTCTTAGAAAACTTATTTTCTGTAAACAAGTGGACTCCTATTCAGTCTTTCAGAATTCCAACTGCATGTTCAGGGAGGCACTTTTAAATTAGGCAGGAGGGCATAAGAGACAGTTTTGAACCTGAGCTTGAGAGAAACATTGAATATATGTTACATGTCATATCTCACAGTGTAACTACAAATCTATGGAAAGAAATTAAAAAAAAATGCTAGTCAATCCAGTGCCTAGGACTTTAGAACCCTTTAATGAAAATAAATGTTTATTATGTTTGGTTTCTTCTTTGGACCCCATAAATAGGCAGTTTAGAAATATTTGTGCCAATATTTCCTTGGGAGTAGATAAAAACAGTAGTAATTATGAAGAATAAGCACACAAGATCCATATCATTTTGTGATAAAATGCAATTTATAGCTGTGTTCAACTGAGAATTTCCCAATAATATACATAATTTTGTAATAAATTAATTAGGAAAACACAGCAAACAATTCCTGTAAGTGGCTATGTTTATTATGTATACTCTCAGGTCGAATTCTTCAGGGTAACTTCCCCTTAGGAGTGTGTGTGTATGTGGGGGGGAATCATGATGTGTGGAAGCAGGATTCCTACCGTGGGCCTGGAAGACACAATATGTAGACAGGGGACAGGGACAAACTAGTGGAATTAGGAGATGTGTCCTTTCTATTAAGCAGTCATCAGACCCTGGAAGAGATAATTAGTCTCTCTGGTCCTTACTTGTCTCAAGTATCTGTACAGTGGGAATTTAATTCCATGACATTTAGCCTGCTCTGATGCGTGATTCTCTTTGAGAGACAAAAGCATTCTTACGTGGATAAATTGGAGACAGTTGTGTCTGCAATTAAGATTAAGGTCTATGAGTCTTCAGTGAATAAAATGGAAATAAATGCTGAAAATTCCCCTACCTACCTTGAAAGGGTCCCCTGGAGTGAGAAATTGTTTTCTCAGTTAAGGTTTCTCTTTTCAGGTGTTTTGTAGACGTCTAAAGACTCAGTCAGAGGGTATGAGTCATCTAGCTGTGGTGAGATTAGAAATTCCGAAAACATGATATAGGAGTCCAGGCAGGGAAAATGAAGGGAAGCTGCCCTCCATGGCTTTTATCTCCCACTCCCCACCACGCTGTCCCCTCTTGTGGCTTTGGTATCAGGGAGATACTGGCTTTGTAAACTTAGTTCTGGAGAATTCGCTCCTTCCCACTGTTGTGTAACAGGTTAAGCAGAATAGGTGCTAGTTCTTTATAGGTCTGGTAAAATTCAGCTAGGAATCCATCCAGGGTGGCCCTTTCTTTATTTAGGAGATTTTTTTATTACTATTTCCATCTCAGTGCTTGTTATTGAAGAGTCCAGGGTTTCCATTTCTTCCTGATTCAGCCTTGGGAGGCTGTGTTTTCCCAAGAACTTATCCATTTCTCACAGTAGTTAAAACCTCTTATTGTATTTTGTATTTTCAAGGTATCAGTTGTAATGTCCCTTTTTAAAATTTTCGATTGAGCTTATTTGAGTTCCCTCTCTTTTGTTTCTGGTTAATCTAGTGGTCTGTTGATTTTGTTTATCTTTTCCAAGACCTAATGTTTGTTTCATTGATCCTTTGCTGGTTTGTTTGGGTTTTTTTGGCCTCCATTTCATTTAGTTCTGTTCTGAGCTTTGCCATTTCTTTCCTTCTCCTAGCTTTGGGTTTCATTTGTTCTCTTTTTTCTAGTTCCTTGAACTGTGACATTGTGCTGCTAATTTGTGATCTTTGTGTCTTCCTGATGTAAACAATTAATGCTATCTCTTTCCACTTAAAACTGCTTTTTTTATATTCCGAAGATTTGGGGAGCTTGTGTCACCTTTGTCATTCAATTCAAAACATTTTTTAATTTCTGTCTTGCTTTCATCAGTAACCCAAGGATCATTCAGCAGCAGGTTGTTTAATTTCCATGTATTTGTGTAGTTTTGAGAGATTTTCTTGGAATTATTTCTGGTTTTATTTCACTGTGGTTTGAGGACATTTGTGGCACGTTTTCAATTTTTCTAAATTTGTTGAGACTTGTTTTGAGGTCCAAAGTATGATCTATGTTGGAAGATACCCCATGTGCTAATAAGAAGAATGTATATCCTGTACTTTTTAAGTAAATGTCATGTAAATGTCCGCTGGGTACATTTGTCCCATTTAATTCCAGTGTTTTTTGTTGGTCTTCTTCCTCAATGACATGTCCAGATCTGTCAGTGGAGCACTTACTTTTATAATGTTGCTGTTTATTTCTAGACCTACTGCTTACATCTTGTATAATTTGCTTTATGAATTGAGATGCTCCCATGTTAGGTACATACATACTTAGGATTGTTATATCTTCCCATTAAATTGGTATCATTATCATTATATATGGACAACCGTTGTCTTTTATTCACTGTGGTTGACTTAAAGTGAATTTTATGTGTATGAAAATAGCTACTATGCCTCGCTTTTTGTTTCCATTCGTGTGTAATATGTATTTTCCCACCCCTTTACCTTGAGCATATGAGAATCTTTGCACGTTAAATGGGAGGCAGGATGCAGTTGAGCCGTGGTTTTTAATCCATTCAGCCAATCTGTCTTTTAAAGGGGGGCATGGAGACCATTCCCATTCAGTGTTAGTACTGCTAAGGATATGGAGGATACTGTTAGTTTGATTGTTACCTATTGTTTTGCTCTCTCCCCTGTGTTATTGTTTTATAAGAGCTATGAGTTTTAACTTTGGAGTGTTTTTTATACTTCTGGTCATACAGTAACTTCCTTAAATTTTCAACATATGCAGATAGTCACTTGTTTTCAATCTTTTTCTCCTCTCCTTCCTCTTCATCATCTTCCTTTCTTCTTCTCCTCCTCTCTTTTTTCCATTTCCTCATTCTCAAAAGCCATGGTAAGTCCTTTCCATTTTGGTGAAATGTATACAACAGGCGTCCTCAAACTTTTTAAACAAGGGGCCAATTCACTGTCCCTCAGACCGTTGAAGGGCTGGACTACAGTTAAAAAAAAAAAAACTATGAACAAATTCCTATGCACACTGCACATATCTTATTTTGAAGTAAAAAACAAAATGGGAACA